>PVJI01009159.1:0-66766 GCA_004026765.1 Micronycteris hirsuta
GGTAGTAGCTACCCATACAAACTGCTCTGCACTTCGCATTTTTATTTTTTATTTTATATCTGTGCTTAGGAATCTTTCTTGGTGTGGTGATTTTAAAGATGTGCCCACAGCCAAGAATAAAGGCGTTAACAAATAGAAGATAAAGATGCATCTATAGATTCTTTGATGCTTGTTTCCTCAAAAGGTGAGCAGCCCTCCCCCTGGCTGCGGGCTGGAATTAGTGACTTGCTTCCAGTGAACAGGACACAACCACGGCGCTGGGGTGTCATTTCAGAGATTAGGTTATAAACAAACTGCTCCTTCTGTCTTGGGAGCTCTTTTTCTCTCTCTTGAATCCCTTATCTGGGGAAACCAGCTGTCGCGTGTCCTGGGGACACTCAGCAGCCTCAGGGAGGCCTGCTCACGCCGTGTGAGCGTGGGAACTGATCTTCGAGACCCGCCGGTGGTGGGGGGGCTAGACTAGGAGAGGAGGCTCACACTCCATCTTCCTAGTCAGGTCTGGAGATGACCCCAGCCAACAGCTCTGTCTGGGAAACGGCGAGCTAGTGCGTCGGTTGGCCTTACGCGCACCCACCGTTATGAAGCCATGCACCCTTGGAGGCCCTCGGAGTGCACGGAGGGCGTGCCTGTTTCTGTTCACGGCAATTTTGTACTCCATCGCTGGGACACAGCATTGTGGACTTTAACCGGTCCCCTACCGATGGGCATCCCTCTAGTTTGTCTGTCGCCGAGCCTGTGCTCTTCAAACGAAGATAAAATGAAAAGCTCGGTAAAGATGTCATTTCACATGCGTTTCACATGTGGGCTAAATTCCTAGAAACGGAAGTCATGTCAAAGGGTTCATGTTTTTGTTATTTTGATCATTCCTGCAACGTCTTGCTTAGAGGTTATACCAGTTCACGCCCTGTGGGCAGCAGGAGAGGGCTGGCCTGTTTCCGTGCTGCCCCCACTCTCCGACAGGGCCCAGAGGAGGGCCTTCACCTGCTCGGTGAGTCCACGAGAGCTGCTGCATCCCAATAGCAAATGAATCAAAGTACCGTGCGCTTGCTTAGGATCCCGAGGCTCTCTGGCCTGGCCCAGCAAATTCTGTCTCTGCTCTGAGTAGTAATAGGAGAAGCAGCAGTGGTCACCATCTGGAATGTTGAAAAAATATATACAAAACCATACCAAGCTAGTCTTTTTCAGTTGCTGCTCATTGTAAGATGGGAAACACAGGGGCCTAAATAATCCTTGCTGTGCAGATGCAAAGGGAGGTCTGAGGTGTGCAGGTGTCTGGCAACCTTTGGTCCCTGCAGGGAGTGTGGGAAGAGGCTGCTGGCCCCTTTCAACCCGGCCAGGTGGCTGGGCCTTCAACCGCTTCTGCCGCTCCAGCTTTCTTTCTAAGCCAAGCCAGGGGCTTGTGCAGTGGAAGCACAGCTCCGCGATGTCTGCAGCAGCGAGGTGCTGCCTCTCCCCTCCGAGCTCCCCCGTCTCTGGCTTCCAGCTGTGTGGCACCGCAGTCTTTTTCCTGCGGTGTGCAGGCCTCGCTTTCCTGGGTCTAGGAGGTGGAAGAGAAGAGAAGGAAAACGCAGCCTCCTACAGTTCTGAATAGGAGAGAACTTCAGGAGTGCCAAATTTTCAGGATTTCTATGACCTCTTCCTGGCTTTCAGTGTCCAACTGGAAGTGAGGGGCTACCTGCAGGAGGCTCTTTCATGCACACATCCAACTGAGCACTGTTTACTGACCACCTACTAAGTGTAGTGACCTCGTCAGGTGTACATCTCTAGCTCCTTCGGATCTATTCCCACCAAGACCCAGGGATCTGTGCTCATTGCTACATGCCAAACACCGTCGTGTGTGCTCTTGCTTATATAAGGAAGCCCCCCACCAACTGCTCTTAGAACAAGTCCCTGTTCCTCCCCGTCCTGCTTCTGGGGTTCTGCCTTGGATGTCCCACCCGAATGCTCTGGCTCATATTTCCCTCTCTCGCTTTCTGGCCTCAAAATCTGCAGTCTAGCCACGTTGAACCTATTACTGTTTGTTCATCCACATAGTCAGTCATTTATTCATTCATTTTTATCACGTATAACACACTAGGCACTGTGTTATGTTCTATGGCCATAGCTATGGAAAAGGTGGTGGGACCCCTGCCATCGAGGAACTAATGTCTGGTGTTGAAGGAAGACAGTAAGTGAGCAAATAGGTAACCAATGCAAGCCATGATGGTGCCTTAAAGGGAATAATTTGGGTGATGCATAGAGAAGACTGGATGAAGACTGTCCAGGGATGACTTTCCAAAGGCGTGACATGTAAGCTGAGGCCCAAGGATGGGGTCTTGGGAACCTGCCTTTTGAGCAAAAGGGTCAGGTTTGACAAAGCAAAGACCTTGTTCCTTTAATCCCAGGCCTTCATTCATTGCTCCTTTTTCTCTGGCACCCACCCCAGGCTGACTCCTGCTCACTCTACACAGATGCCTCCTCTTTCAGGAAGCCTTCCCTGATCATCACCCCAGAATGAGCTGCCTCTCCTCTTGCTCCATTTGCAGGCCACACTTCCCCCTCTCACCTGGAGTGGTTCTTGTTGCACCGAATGTACCTCCTGCCTGTGTACTTAGTAAACTCTGCCCTGGCCAGAACCATGCCTAACTCATTTGCTGCTGGAGACTGCGTGGGTTGAAGGGTGTCTCTAAAACACCATGTTGAAGTCGTAACCCTCGGTGCCTGTGATGTGGCCTCGTTTGGAAATGGGCTCTTTCAGATAGAGTCAAGTTAAGACCAGGTCATGTTGGATTAGGGTGGGTCCTGAATCCTGCGACTGGTGTTCTTATGAGGGGAGAGATCTAGAGACGGAGATACATGGTGGGCAGAAGGTCGCGTGAAGACGGAGGAGAAGAGAGTGGGGAGACGGAGCTGTAAGCCAGTGAGTGCCAAGGATCGCTGGGCGCCAAAAAGCTGGAGGAGGAGAGGGTGGATTCTTTCTCTAGAAGACTGGAAGAAAGGTTCTCCCTTCCAGCATTCAAGGGTGGCCCCGCCAACACCTCGACTTCGGATTTCCAGCTGCAGGACTGTGACAGAGCACAGTTCTGCTGTTTTAAGCGCCCCCCGCTGGTGGTGATTGGTTACAGCAGCCGGAAGCCACGCCCACAGAGCCACCCTCCCCCCATTCCAGACGCCTTGATGGGCGCCTGGTCCCCGCGCAGGGATGGCTCAGCTGAATGAGTGAACTTCCCGAACTGCTGCCCACTCCGTGTACAGTGTGTGACCTCTGGGTCCCCCGCGTCCAGCCAGGGGCTCTCGCAGAGAGAGCAGGGGCCGCTGGGAGGGCAGGAGGTCAGACTCCTGGTCTATGATTTCATGTGGGAAACCCTTCCTGGCATTTCTTGGGGAGATTTTTGTGTTGGAACCTGACTCGAGAAAAAATCAGTTGGAAAAGATTGGAAAATGGGAAAAAGTATTATAAGTCCCAACGGAGGGACCTCACAGCTTTGAAGAGATCCCCTGAGAAGGAGTGGACAGCGACGGCAGGAGGCGCTGCTGCTGAGAATCGGGGTCGCGGACAGCTCCTAGCGCGGCTGCCTCGGTCGCCGCCAAGCTCACGCCTGTTTTTCTGGCCCTGTCTGCGGCTAACAGTGAGTCACCCCTGCAAATGACACACACATTACTAAGTTTATGTGCGCCGTATACTGTATACAGATACTCTGAATACTGTTCAAGAAATAACAATTTTGGAAACAAAGTAAGTCCTGAAATTGATAGTTTGACACATGATCCTGTACGAGGCTTTCAACCTGCCCGGGAGGTCTGGATGCCCCTGACCAGTATTCAAACGCCACCCAGAATTGGCCTCTGCTGTTTCTAGAGTTTGAAAGTTCATTACAGGCTATGGGTCTTTGTAAATACCACTGAACTGAATTTTTATTGTCTATTTAAATCGCTTTCTTGAGAAATATATTTATAATAATAAGCAAGGAGTAGGAAGACTGTTGAAGCATTTTAAAAATAACCTGATTTTTGGAATTCCGATTTCTTGCTTCCAAATCTGGAAGACTCCTGTCTGTTGGAAACACTGAAGTCCTGCCTTAGAAATAGCTGCTGCACCTCAGATAATAACGGGCCCCGTCTCAAACGCTCACCTGCTCTTCCTATGGGCTGAAAGCAGACTGCAGAGGGGTCCAGTCTACTTGCCCAGTGGCAGCCCAGCTCTGTCTTCAGCCGGTCCTGCGACCTTCTGTAAACTGTGTCACCTCCGTTTTCTCACCCCGTTCCTGTTCCCTGAGCACCTGGCTGGATGAGCTCTCAGGTTTCTCTTGCCCCTGAAGCTTTTCCTGTGTCTGGGGATTGCTGTTTCGGGGGGATTTTTTCGCTTGTCCCTGTGCATGCCCCTCGTGTTTGTTAGTTTGCTTCATCCTCATCATGACCCCGTGAGGGAAGCTATATTACCCTGTTTTACAGATGGGAAAGCTGAGGCTCAGAGAGGCCATGCATTTTGTCCAAGGTCACATGGCTGGTAAGTGGTAGGTCCAGGGGGAGGGGCGGGGTGGTCTTGTGAAATGGCCTCTGGGCTTGGGCGGAACTGGGCTGCGCCCAGAGCCCCCTCCTCCTCCTGCCGGGTTTGCCTTCCTGCCAGCTGCGCAGCGGAGCCTCCTGTGGCGGGGAGCGCTTCACGGACCCAGAGGAAGCCACACCCGCCGGGAGATGCTGGCTGCTCCTGGCCTACCACAGCCTTGGTCACGGTGCTGAGGAGGCAGGGCTGCCGTGTCTCCTTCCCACCCCACAGGGGCTCGGTGAGGGGTCCTTGCGGGCCGGCACTGGCAGGCCCGTGGGGAAATGGGGGCAGCTGAGGACATGATGTCCTGGCGGGGCTGGGTGTGGCTGGAGGGCACTGGTGGGGTGATGGCAGCACCTCTCCTACTCTTGTGCCTCAGTGTCCCCTTCTGTAGAGTGAAAGGCGTGGCTCCGTGGGGGAATGGCAGTTTCTTCCTAATTTGTATGTCTTAGTTGTATGACCAAAATAAAGTTGTCTTTATGCCTCCCCTTTTGAAAAGTCCTTGATGCCATAAATGTTGAGCTATAAAACAGATGGCCATGATATTTACATTACAAATGGAGTCTCCACATGGCCGGAGGATCCATGCAGGGGTGTGTGTGTGTGTGTGTGTGTATTTTATCCTCACCCGAGGACATTTTTTAAATTGCCTTTAGAAAGAGGAGTGAGGAGAGAGAGAGAAACACCGACATGAGAAAGAAACATTGATTGGCTGCCTTCTTGTACACACCCTGACCTGGGATCAAACCCGAGACCTTGTGATCTACAGGACAACTTTCCAACTAAGCCACACGGGCTAGGGCTACATTCTACACTTTAGACAAACGCTCAGAGAAACCCTGTCAGAGATGGAATGAGAGGTACCCCCCTACCCGCCGCCTTCCCGAGCATGTGAGGTCCGTCTCTGTGGGTAAAAGCCTGACCACGGAGGATCCCCTTCTGACCCCCAGAAGGTGCCTGTGACCTGAAGGCCAAGTACCGTGTTTCTTGGCCCTCCCAGCTCTGCTCCCCACAACCCTACAGTGGCCAGGCAATGGACCCAGCCAGCTGTATCTCCGTCTCCTAGCAACTGCCCTTGGAAGGTGGACAGCAAAGGGCAAGGTCTGGAGGCTGGGCTGGGTCAGAAGGGCAGCCAGAGGGCTGGCCCTGGGCTGCTGCTCCTGGGAGCCCACCCCAGGGCTAGTCGGCTGCTCTCCGGTGTCATGGTGGTCGGGGTGCATGCATATTTAACTGTGTAATTTGTGTTGACAGAATGGATAGGAATGTTTCAGCAAGCAGTTACACAAAAGAGTCTGACTCGTTCAAAACACAAAGCGGCAGCCAGCAAAAATTCACGTGCTCATGTGCTCCGCGCTAAGCGTTTGCCAGCTCACTTCATGAAGGAGACTGTCCCTTCTCTGAGTTGCTCCTGCAGGGGAAGAAAGGCAGGAAGAGTTACTTCCTGGCTGAGTGAGCACATTTCAAGCAAGAAGCATTCCGTCCCTCTGCCGTTCATCCAGTAAAGGTCCTGGCCTGTCCCCCATGCCCTGGGGTCCTCTTACTCCAGACATCTCTAGCGTGAATGGGACTGAGCCAGTCGTGCTCTGTCCTGTGACATTCTTCTTAACTAGAGTCACCTGGGTGAAGATGGAAGGCAGCCTTGGAGCAAAGCAATGCCACAGCAGTCTGCTGGCTGCTGAGATGCGGGTGGGGAGGGGCAGGAGCGGGGCTTGGAGGGAGCCTCTCTTCTCGGCTTGCTTCGCCTAGGTGGTAAGAGGAGACTTTTCTCCATTTTCTTTCTTTTTTTCCTTTGCTTCCCTTTGGTTTCTTTCTCTCTCCTCTCCTTTTCCTCTCTTCTCCCCTCCTCATTTTTTGAAGAGCGGTTTTTGGAGGGGGGTTTAGTAGGTTCCTGAGCCTTAGCTGCTGCAAATGGCAGAGACGGTGTGGAAGACCGAGTGAAGCAGGCTTGGGAGTCGGCAGGCCTGGCTCGGTTTCTGGCTTTGCCCCTGGAGAGCTGTGTGACCCCAGGCAGCTAGGCCTCCGTGGCTCCCCGGGAAAGCACAGATGTTAGGCAGGGTGGTGTTCAGAGCCCCTTGCAGTTCTAACTCTTCAGGATCACTCCCTGCCTGCTCCACTCAAGTCTCAAGGTTTGGTGCCTCCTGAGTCTCCTTAAGTGACTGCCTGTCTTCACAGCAACGAGGGTGGGGACAGGAAGGGGCGGAGCTGACTGTGAGGCCAGGCCAGCCTTCCCAGCTGACTTGTTGGGAAACACGGGCGGGGGGGAGGGGGGAGCAGCACTGAAGCAGAGGGACTGCTGGCTCCCTTGTCACTGGGTGTTTTCTGGAGCACACACACATGGTGTAAAAAGAAATTCAGTTGGACAAGAGAGATCCCCCATCACCACTTCACCTTGAGGCACATGCTCCCCAAACTGCTGAAAGCCCAATATAAATACGTAAGCTGTGTGCCTTCATGAGTGGCACTGTGGTTTGCACTTTGATTTTCTGGCTCAGGGACTGCTGACATGCCGGTCACCAGGACGGTCACAACAAAGGAGAGAAGGAGCCAGCTCCCTCTTCCGAGGGCAGGTGGCAGGCAGGCTGTCCCCGGCTGCCCCGGGGTCCTGTCTTTTGGGTGCCAGGAGCCTTCACGGTCTCCCCTGGTGCAGGTTGTGTGTAAGCTTTAAACTGAAGGAACATTAGCCCCTGTGGTTGTTACTTTCACATGTCAACTTGATGGGGGCTAAGGGGTGCCCAGATAGCTGGGAAAACGTCATTTCCGGGTGTGCCCGGAAGAGATTAGCTTTTGAATCAATAAATTGATAAGGGTGGCACCTAATCTGCCGAGGGCCGCGGAGAAGAAAACCCTGGAGGGAGGTCAAATTCGCCCTCCTTGCCGTGGCTGTGACGTTGGTCTTCTGTTCTTAGACATCAGTGCTCCTGGCTCTCAGGCCTTCACACTGGGGCTGAGTTACACCGCTGGCTTTCCTGGTTTCCCAGCGCACAGATGGAGGAGGGCAGGGCTTCTTGGTCTCCATAGTCATGTGAGGTGATTCCTTCAGAACATCTCCTATGTGTAACACATGTATATGCACATTTCCGATATAAGTCTCACATGACACGTGTGTGTGTTATATGTATAACACACACACACATTTCCTATTGCTTCTGTTTTCTGGGGAGCCCCGATTCACACAGACCTGTCGGTACCTTTTCCCCGAAGCATGTGGAAGAGGCTAAGAGCTTTCAAAAGCAAGCCTAACAACAGTTTGATGTTAGAACAAAGGGCAGAATCTCCATGGATCCATGTTGCCTTCTTTCTTTTAAGAAACTTAAACATTACAAACACATGCCTCTTAGTGTGAAGGAATTAGAAAACAGATACATCTATAGAAAAAAACCCCAGCTTTCCTTTATTTAAAAATGTACTTAGTGTTTTTTCAAAGAATATGTACACTTTTAACACACATATTTAAATAGCCTTTTTGGTTGGCTTGATGCTTGCCATTTGGAGATCGCCTGAGGCCACATGTCACCTCTTCCCTCTCCTGGGACCCACCGGTGAAGCTGCATTCGTTCAGCCAGGCTCTCGGAAGATGAAGATGAATAGAATTGAGGTTCTTGCTTTGAGGAATGTGAGGAGAATATGGCCCCTCCTGAGTAATTATAGTATGGGATGGTGCATGCTAAAATTTAGAAATATACTAAGAAACATGGCAACAGAGAAGAAGCATGGTATAGATGTGAACTGGGTACATTTTGAGGCCAGGGAAGTAATTTAGAACATCTACCTGCTCAGCTGCTAGTCCAGGTACACGCTATTTATCCCTGTTATGGGAGAGCGGCAAGGATACTTGTGGGTGGGCCTGTGGAGAGGGAGCTCCAACGCTGACTCTCCACTGCTTGAGGCAGAGATGTGCGTGATGACTCCCTGCAGAAGCCGCACTTTGCTGGCCCTCCACTTCCCACGTGGAGGCCTTCCAGGTGTCTGGGTGGGAGCATGTGCGTCTCACACTGGCGGGCAGTGATCCTGGCTTCATTTACGCTACACGTCAGCCTGCAAGCCTTGTGACTTTACTAAGCTGGGATAGACTCTGCTTGTATGCAGACTTCTTCCCTGTGAACCCCCAGGCACGTGTGGGGGATCAGCCCTATACCCACCCTCACTCACGCTGGAGGAGAGGGCTGGGTGGGAGAGGGCATCCTCACACCTGCGGGAAAGTGCATTTGCTGTGACGTCAACTTCAACACGGGGAAGTGCTTTGTACTCACTCAGGCTAACTGGACGCAGACCCCGAGACAAAGAAACACTTGCGGAGGGCTTCTTACAGAGTGCTCTTAGGAAACACACCTGCGAGAACACGAGACCGACGGAACAGGCAGCAGGAGAAACTGATCAGTGTGACGTTGCTGCTGAGGTTTCTCCCACAGAGAGCCCTGGAGCTGGGACAGACCTTCAGAGTTGTTGCAGACTGAGGTGTGGCGCGGTGTATTCACATCAGCCGGTCACCTCTGGCCAAGGGCTACCTCCTGGGAGGAAGAATAACCTTGGATGAACCAGTTCCCTCCAGCCAAGGACAATTCCCGGTGAGGGATGCAGCTTGAGCTTTCAGCAGCAATATTCCCGCAGCAGGGGGCTGGATGTTCGGAGAAAACGGGACCTGGGGAGACAACAACAGTATCCATCACAGTCCACCTTTTGTGCCTCTCAGCTCTACTTACTTCTTATATCTCTTCTAGAAACAAGTCCCTCAGGATTCAGATCAGTCTCATTTTCTAAGAATTGACAGGCAAAGGATTAGTGGAGAAACCATGCCTCCTATTGCTACAGCTGATATTCTCTCTCTCTCTCTAAGGAGTGACAACAGCTTTGTCAGCACCTAGCAGACAGGCCAGTGGGTGGGTTCACAGGCCAATGGACAGATGTTTGGACAGGCAGCAGGGAACATGTGGGCAGGTGGGCTTGAATTGGACAGGAGGCAGGCAGCAAGCAGGGTGGATGCAGCAGGCGGCTGCCCTGGGAGGGGTGTGGCATCTCTCCAGCTGCTGCCCCCTGGGCCCTGGGTCTGTGGCTTAGAACTCAGTGTCCACCACAGGGAGAGCTGGCCTGCCTGAGTCAGGCATCAATGAAGAGTGAAGGCTGGCCTCCATTTGTAGCTCAATCTCCTTCAGTGCAAATATGGAAGTAGTGTCAGGAAGTTGGTGGATCTGCTCCCCCAGACTGAGGAAGAATGGGTGTTTCATGGCATCCTCTGCGGAGATACGATTGCGACCTTCAAACTGCAGCAGCTTGGTGAGCAGATCAGCCCCGTCGCTATCAAGTCGGGGCGCGTGGCTCCAAAGGGCCTCGGCAGGGTAGCTGGGGTAGTTGCGTGCCTTGAACTCTTCATTGGACAGGATGCCCGGCCATGTCTCCTCAGTTGGGGTTCCCAAGACGCGGAAGATGACGTGCAGCTGCTCCTCCACCACGGAGCCCGGGAAGAGGGGCTGGCCAGTGGCCATCTCGTAGAAAACGCAGCCCACGCCCCACATGTCGATGTGGGTGGAGTAGTGTGAGGACCCAAGCAGGAGGTCGGGGGGCCGGTACCACAGCGTCACCACCTCGTTGGAGTAGGTCTTTGTGAGAATGGACTTGGTCCGGGCCAGCCCAAAGTCGGCCAGCTTGAGCTCTCCTCTCCTGCTGATGAGCAAGTTCTGGGGGTTGAGGTCTCGGTGCAGCACTTTCTTCCGGTGACAGTAGGCCAGGCCACGGAGCAGCTGGAACAGGAACAGTTTCACGTTGTGCATGCTGATGACGGTCCCGCAGTCATCCAGGTACTGCTGCAGGTCCTTGTCCAGGTACTCAAAGACAAGGGTGAGGGAGTTCTCCATGTGGATAATGTCCAGGAGTGTGACGATGTTGGCGTGTTTGAGGTCCTTGAGCAGGGACATTTCCCAGATGACGGTGCAGGGTAGCCCCTCCTCCTTTTCCAGTCTAATCTCCTTGAGTGCCACGAGGGCGTCTGTGAGCTTGCTTTTGCCTTTGTAAATGGTGGTCTGGGTACTCTCACCCAGCTTGTCCAGCTTCATGTAGGTCTCCAGTTTCCTCAAGCCAATCTCAGACAGGCTGAAGTGGTGGAGGAGGCGGCTGAGGGACATGTCAAAGACGGGGCCACTGAGGATCAGCTTCTCGAGGTAGCCCCGGGGAAGCAGGCTGTCAGCGGGTAGGGAGAGGCGCTTCTTGTCGTCAGGGATCTTGCGTGGGGGATGGTTGCGCATGCGCACCCTCACTGGCGCCTGCACCGCATCCGAGGACGTGGCTGAAACCTGGTCACTTACCCCATCAGACCCCACCTTCAAGCTCTTGTGTACAATCTCTGGTGCAGAGCTGAGGGGTCCAGGTCCAGAGTAAAGTTTTCCAGGGGCGGTATGGGTAGCGGCCTCTCCAAGGCCACCGCCACCACGACTGTCGCCTGGGCCCATCTTTTCGGGGGCATTGTTGGTCTTGTCGCTACCTTGGCCCCCTTGGAGTGTCGTTGACCGCTTCATCCTCTCCAAGGCAATGGCACTCACTAGAAGATCAGCTCTTCCAGGGTAGATTTCTGAAGGGTTAGGTAACGGCTGTCTCCCGAGGGCCTGGAACAGTAACGGTGGGGGCGCGCGAGCAACCTCAGCACATGGGCCACGCGGAGGCGCCTGGTGCTCTGGGCTGAGGCTGCGTGTCCTCCTCCATCTCCCGTAAGTATGTACTCAGGCGCCGCCCCAGTCGTCCTCCGGTCCTGGCTGCTGGGCCCCTCCCCTGCGGCCAAGGAGGAGGAGGCAGTGTCTGGCTCAGCCCGCCCGGAACTTGACCACCGACAGGATTCCCTGGACTGTGGCTGCGGCGGGTTCGAATCCCAGGGCTCGCGGCGGCCCATCGCCCGCGGAGTCGCGCGGATTCCAGCACCCAAGAGCCTAGACTCAACCCCTGCGTGCCGCCTGCTGCTGTAGATCTTGAAGTTGTAACTGATACTCACCATCTTCCTATTCCACCGCCATCCTAGATACCCCTCACCTTTGCCTGATGCTTTTACTAGTCTAAGTGATTTTTCTTAGACAGACTGGGGTTGAATTGTCTGGGGTCGACCAGACAATTATCCCTGAGGGGTCTGAGCCCCTGGTTACCACGTTCTTCTTAGGGCGTGGGTACTTTGTTAATTTACTGCTAAAACAGGGCATATGGGCACTGAGAGGTGCCCCAGTGGATAAACTTAGTGCCAAAGAGATTCCTTCCTGCCTGCAGCAGCCCTATCTTTCCTCCTACCGTTCCTCTCCATGTGCGGAGTCTTTGTTAATCTGCGCTCCTCAAGACACCATATCTGGCCTGGTCTCTACCATGGAGGCTGCTCCTCATGAAGCTGGTAGTCATCTACTGTCGTCCACCACGATCTATTCGGTTTTTGAGACCCCAGCATTCCCACTGCTATCAGGAAGCCCCGTTCCTTAGCAGCATCTCCTACTGCCAATTCCAGCTGAAGGACGACAGACACCACTAGACAGCTTCATGACACTGGTGTCCCTTCCCCAGCACATTCCTTATCCTTTTGGTAAATGGAGAGTCCTCCTAGCCTCCCATGGAACATAGCTAACTGGTAGGTGTTCTGCCTATATCTACCCGATTATGCCCACTTTTTCTGAGCCCTTTGGGCTTTTCTCCCCTCACCTGCCTGGGAAGTTCTGGTGCATCAACTTAGCATGGGCTGTTGCTTTTTCCAAGCTTCCAGGATTCAACCTGGCAGTTTTTTAGCACTCTCTCCTAGAAGTTTTGCCAGGGTGACAAATTCTGCCTTGCGAGGGACTTTATCCAACTTTGTTCCTGCCCCGAATATTGGGGCAGGGATGGTGACGGGTTCCAGCAGGGTCTCCTAAGGCACCCGGCTCGCCTCAGGCTTCTGTGTGACGCTCAGGCAAGGGAGTGCTCACTACTTCCTATCACGGGGGAGGGGCCCTTCTGCAGGCCCAGCAGGTTTGGGAGAAGCTGGGAGTTCAAAATTCTCAACCACATCAACCTGGACAAGCACATCCCATGAGCCTCAGAGTCCCACCTGGTGTCAGAGACCTGCAAGCTGAGGACCAGCCTCCCTGCAGCTCTGCCGCCTTCCCTAGATTAAGTCTTGAGCCCATTTCTTTTGCTGCAGGAGTTGAACATTTCCTTAAACGCTGTGAAGGAAATCCGAATCCTTTCTTCATGTTTTGCATTGAACTGTCTGATTTATCTGTCTTCTGTGAGCCAATCAGTGGCGTTCAGCCACAGCCACCAATTCCATGGCCATTCCAATTTCCCTCCGTGCCTCTCCAGTGCCCGAGATCGTACCCAGCCAGTGCACCAGTGTCCACTGTGTCTGAACACATGTCACTTTGCTAGATGCTTTGCAGTTCTATCACTAACACAACCATAGACTCTCCACACTGCAATGACCACCAGAGACGGGGTCCACACTGCCAACTCGCCAAGGAGTCGTTACCTCCCACCTCCTGCTTTATAGTCGGCTTCCCAGGGTCATTCCTGGTGCTAACTGGTTTATTGGGTTCCCTAGAGAGAGACTATGAGGTGGAGAATTTTATTCAGGGTTCATTGGGGATTACTTTTGGGAGAAACACCTGTCAAAAAAAAGCGAGAAAGGAAAGACTGATGAGAAGAAGGAGGAAGAGGAGGAGGAAGAGGAGGAAGAGAAGAAACTGACCTCAAATGCAGTTTCCATTGAGGATTCAGCCATTCCATCGGAAGCTGTGAGCTAGGATGATGTTCAGTATTTCCCCAGGTGGCAGGAGGGAAGAGGGTCTGAGACTTTGATTCTCATATCAGCCCTTCAGTGGCCACAGATCGTCTTTTGGGAGGGGTGTCACTTTGGGAGGGCAATTCCTTTCAGCACAGAGCAGCTCCCAGGGAAGAAGCTGTGAACTGTTAGCAGCCGGGACGGGACCGGACGAATCAGCTGTCGGAGGGGTGTGAGGGGGGCACCGATGTGTCTGCTGCAGGCCCACTGCGCTTATGCTTCCCGCCGAGCAGCCAGGAAAGGACTGGGGTTAGGAAAAGTGAGGAGCCAGAGAGTACATTGTTAGTGCTGTGTCAACGTCACACCTGTCTGAAATGATAGCCAACATTATTCTGATTGATTCTGGGCAAGGTATTCAGCCTTTTTGTGCCTAAGTTTCCTCAACTGTAGAATGCGATTATTAGGGAGTAAAGAACTGGAACTGATGTTTAGCATATTGTAAATTCTGGGAGAAAACGTTGTTGCTATTGTTATTGTTTTCATTGTCACTATTTTCAGCAATCCAGACTCGTTTTCCCGCTGTGTTCCCTTCCTACCACCCTCTAACCGGGCCCTTGTCTATAGTCTTTCTGCGGCAGTGAAACTTCCACTCCCATCTTGCTGACACCCTCTGTCCTGAAAGACGCCAAGCACCAGGCTTACACCGTCCCCTTCCTAGACTGTCAGCCCTCATCGGCCTCTTGTAAAGCCACCTAAACACACCCTGTCCCCTGGAGGAGTGGACAGAGCATGTGCTTTTGATTCAAGGAGTTCGGGTTTAATTTTCAGATCCTCCACTGACTTAAGCTGTGTGACAGGGGTAACCCATCGATCATGTCTGTGGATTGACTTTCTCAGCTGTAAGTGGGGGATAACAGCAACCTCTTCATGAGCTTGTTGTGGAGATTAAATGTGGCAACTAGGTTAAACGCTCAGCCCATTGCCAAGCCCACTGTAGTTGCTCAACACACAGTAGCTATTGAATCTAGTAGTGATCCTAATATTATCTATCCATTGAGACATTTAATGCTCACTTTTTCAAAGCCAGTAGGGGATAGGAGTTTCCAGAAGCTTTTCTGACCTTCCTGTGCACATCTTCCCTCCCCTCTTTGTAATGCCCACGATGCAGAGCCATTTGATGTCTGGACACCAGCCCTCCCACCACTTCTCCCTGCATTCCCCGCATGCCACTGTGCGCTGCTTGAGGGGAGAAGCTCCTGCAGTCCTCCTTACTTAACACAGAAACGGGCGCATGCCCTGTGCTCTCCAAGTATTTGTGAAATAGGTTAATAAATGTGTGTTTATGATTTTTAGTGACAGAGAAGTTTCTACTTTGCAGGTAGGGGGAATCTGCTAGAGTCATGATATTGATTTTGCAAGCTGTGACATATAAATGCACTCAGTGGCCCTGGCTGGATGGCTCCGTTGGCCATTCCATGAACCAAAATGTTTTGGGTTTGATTCCTGGTTGGGGCACGTATGGGAGGCAACCGATCAATGTTTGTCTCTCACATCGATTTCTCCCCTCCCCCCCCCCCCCCCGCTTCTCTGCCTAAAATCAATAAACATACCTCCTCGGGTGAAGATTTGAAAAAAAAAAATGCACCCTGTGCATGTAAAGTATTATTTGGTGAAATTTTTGTTTCAGTTTTGAATGCATGTCATGGTCTGGGTTGTGGTGTAAAAATATATTTCTTCCTGTGGACCAGAGTTAAAAAAAAAAAAAGTTAGTAAATACTGACGGGGTCCCAGAGCAGATGCTGAGTCCCCCTGGACAGAACCACAGAAGACAGTGGGGGCGAGGACCCCCACCCAGAGGGGCTGCAACTGGGTTCAGCAAGCCTTTCCCAGGCTGGTGGGGATTAGACAAGACAGGTATTCAAGGGAAAAAGGGATGCTCAGGGCCCAAACATAGTCACTCACGCGACTCATCCTCCGGGCACTGAGTGGGCCCTGTGGGCGCTTGGGGAAACGGTACGTGCCTTTCCCCCAGAAAGATGCAAAACACTCAATGCCTTGCAGCTGTGCAAGATTTTCCTCCAGGGACCCCTGTTTTCTCTAGAGCTTTAGATCGTGACAGAAATGCCGTTGCTTCTACTCTTTCCCCTCATTAACCTGAAAAGGTGACCTGGAATCATTAATCTTTGGAGATCTGGCGATAATTTCTTGGTGCAGAATTTGTGTACCCAGCTAGACAATTACTGAGGAGACCATAGGAGAAAATCCTTGAAATGCAAGTTGTGCCGGAAGTTCTAGGACGGATGGCCTTCCATCTGTCGGAGCTTTTAGATGAAGTTCCGCATCCCTGGCCCCGAGGCTGGCGAGCAGGAAGTGTGGTGTCTATGGGAACGGCTGCCTTCACTTGGGTGTACGACACTCTCCTGAGTCTTGGCAATGCTTGCCTCCTAGGGCTCTATTGTAAACGAATGCTTCCCACCCTCCTTCCCGGACCCTGGACCTAGTGCCTGGCTGCCTGCTACTTGTACTCTGAAAAGTGCTTTAATTGGGAGGGTGAAATACAATATTAAATGCTCTTTTTGTGCCTGGTAAAAGGCCCCCAAAGCTTAGCTTAACTCAAAGAGCTTAAATCAATAGTGCCGGCCCATTTTCTAATCACGGGGAATTTAATAATGATCAGGAAAGCCATTGTCAGCTTGATCTGTGGGACCATTAGGAGTTTAACTCTTGGAAAACAGCTTCCTGTCGCACTTACATACTGTTATCATATTAAATGTCACTCAGAAGGGTATTAAAATCCTCCTTTACAGAGAAAGTATTACAGGGGTTCTATCGAAATTACTCTATATGCTGATGAGCCGGCTGCTGAGGGCTAGAGTTAAGGCCACCCTGGAGGTGGGAAGGAGGGGATTACTCTCTTCTTCCCAGAACACACCAAAATCAGGGAGGGAGGTGGCTAGGTGCCTCTAATTCAGGAAGTCCCTTGAGATACCTCAGCTTTGAGCTTGTAAAATTCAGCTGTGCCTGGGAGGGAAGAGCAGCTCCGTCCTATGCTGGCTGGGGCCCTCTGGGACTCCTGAAAGGCAGGATGCACCGGCTGCAGCAGCTCTGCCCCATCCGTTCACTCTCAGAGAGACCTGCACTGGCCTCACTGCAGAGCCCAGCCACCCGCGCTCATTCAGCCCCGAGAGCTCTTCGCACCAATGCGGGAGCCCCAGGCCCGTCTGCGAGCAGGGTTCTGCCAGCTGCTGCCCTCTGTATGGCGGAGGGAAACACGTGTGTTTGGTTCAGTGCAGCTCATCCCTTGTAAACAACAATTCCAGGATAAATTAAAAGAGTTTTACTTCAATATGATGTGCAAATCAGGGACACAGGAACTGAAGATATCTTCCAAAATGTAGGGGATAGGGCTAGTTGCAAGGAGCTTATGAACAAAGAGATGGGTTGCTATGGGAAACGAGACCACACACTTATATCATTCATTTTCGGGTTGGTGGGGGCAGCTGGACTTTTCAACGGTGGGCTGACTCAGTGGGCAGGCAAGTGGAGTGGTGAGCTGAGAACAATGGCTAACCTATGATTAGGTTTGGTCAACGTCCGAGATCCTACCCAGCTTGCAGGACTAAAGCTTTTGAGTTACTTTATCAACAGCAAGCAGTCAGCACGGAGAGACCGTTCGTTCTGCAGGGAGTTTCCAAGTCCAAGGGGCAGAGTCATGCTCTGTGAGCAGCCTCAAAGTGCAGGGTTTCAAATGTTGGGCCACAAATTATGATGTTGAAGTTCTTATAAGTTTTCAACATCCTGTTGTGCCCTCATGTCATACACCATCCCCCCACGCCTAGCCAGCTCCTGGGGCTGCTGGCCTCTGGGGTCCAGGGTCTTTCCCCAGGCACTGCCACTGAGCCCAGCAGAGCTGTGAAGTGAAGCCTGCTGGAGGCCTGTGTCACCGGCCCTGGGGGATGTATGCTCACGGGGTACAAATGGAGATTCCCATTCCCACGGTACTTGCTTCAGGAGTTGAGTCTTTTGCTTCACAGGTTTCAACCCCTCTGGCTTTTCCAGAAGGGGTTGGCCTTCCAATAAACTTATAACACATGCAGAGCAGAGGTCAAAACACTGATTTTATATATTTGGAAACTCAGACTAGAGATGGTAACTGGGCCCATCTGATGAGTGGCAACCTAAGGCCGGTACCTGGCCTGGGGCCTCCTCCAGCCTGTGTGTTGATCTGTGCAGACTTCCCAGGCTCGGCACTGCATGCAAAGTGCACTGTGGGTCAAGCTTGTCACCAACAAACCGAGTGACTGAGGGAACTGTCGCAATCCCTCTGGGCCTCCCTTCCTCCTGCAAGACGAGGACAATGTCCGGTTTCAGGCTGACATGTATGTAACGTTTCTCGCATGAGGTCTGGCTCTTTAAGCACCGAATGGAGTGAGTGTTCGCTAACATGCTTCCTGAAAAACTACGGAAAAAAATGTATCTTTGAAGAAAATTGGAAACACAAAGGAATGAGGAAACACGACCAAGTTCTAATGCTGGGCTCTGTTGGAGATGGCTGCTTGGGGACATCAGAGCATGTCATTGTCACGGGCATGACCATGACATCTGGGTGGAAAGGGCCAGTGATCAAGTTACAATTTTTTCTATCATATATAGAAAAAGGCCAACCTTAGACGAAATCTGGGTTCAAGTTGCCCGCAGGCAGCCGGAGCACTCCTCAGTCCCAGGGCATCACCCAAGCTTGAGATAACTTATCAGTGAGCAGAAGTCCTTATTCTCCCAGATCTTCTCGATTAGCAGTGTTGATGAGGGGAGCAGAGGTGTGGGCAATTCAAAGGAACAGTCAGCCAGAGTGTCTTGTGTGCTGGTCAATCCCCCAACCAAGCTTGAGAGGGGCCTGGTCTGGCTCTGGCCCAGAACCCAAGTGCGCAGCGGACGCTCGCTGACTGTTGAATGGCTTCATAAAGTAGATGAGGTCGGGCTACTCAAGATTCAACTACTTGATATTGAAGCTGTTGACCTACATTGCAGTGTTAGGCTCATAAAGACACGTGCAGTCAGTTCTTGATTATTCCCTCAGGTTTGTGCATGCTTCTGGATCACCTCTTAGCATCTGACTTGCTGTTCACGCACTGCCCACTTTCCCCCACTTTGTATGTTTGCAACCTGTAACCGTGTCTAAGCAGAGGCCAGGTAAAGCCAGGCAATGTCCTGAGTGTCTTCACTCCAGAAAAAGCTTGCATCTTGAGAAAGTTGGGGTGATTGGGAAAGTGGGGTCTGAGGTGGTCTGTATATGGCCCTCTATCTGTTTTCCGTGGTTCTCAGAGACTGGTAAAATTGCAGTGAGAGGCCCTGGCCACGTGGCTCCATTGGTTGGAGTGCTGCTCTGTGCACCAAAAGGTTGAAGGTTCGATTCCCTGTCAGGGCACATATGTAGGTTTTGAGTTAGATCCCCTGTCAGGGAGCCTCCCGGGGGCAGCCGGTCAATGTTTCTCTCTCACGTTTGCTTCTCTCTCTCTCTCCCTTCCTGTCTCTCTAAATCAGGGGTGTCAAACTCATTTTCACCGGGGGCCACATCAGCCTTGCGGTTGCCTTCAAAGGGCCGAATGTAATTTTAGGACTGTATAAATGTAATTGCTCCTTAACAATCAAGCAAGAGCTCGGCACTGCCACCGGGTAGAAACAAGGTACTGGACAGGATAAAACAAGGTGGGGGGCCGGATTCGGACCACAGGCCTTGTGTTTGCCACCTGTGCTCTAAATCAGTAAACATATCCTTGGGTGAGGATTAAAAAAAAAAAAATTTGAAACGAGACACAACCCTACTTCTTTAGACTCTTCCAGGAATCTGTCCAGGGCCACGGTAATTGAAAGTAATTGGATTTTAGAGATAGTAACATTTATGCTAAGGTGGGTACTGAGAGGAGACAACAGTGTGGGAGATGACCACAAGCACCTGCCAGAGGTGGGACAGGAGAATTTGCAGTCTCAGCAGGAGAGACAGAGGAGCCCCCGGGATGGGGGGGGAGCTATAGGGTTGGGGATGAGGAACAGGAAGTGGTAAGGAAACTGGGATGGTTTAGAGAAACCAGAGAAGGAACATAGGGAAGGGAAAATAGAAGGGAAAATAGAAGGACCTTTTTGGAGAAGGGAAAATAGAAGGACCTTTTTGGATATTAATAATCATGTTAATAGTGCCAGATGTTCCTTATTAAGTCCTTTTTGCATGCCAAGCACTATGTGTTTTAAACTGATGTAATTTTTATCCTCACCACAAACTCATGGCGTGGGTAGGTTCTCAGAGACAGGTACAATTGAAGCGACAGGCTTTTAATAACTTGCCCCAAGTTGCTTGGCCAGCATGTATGCAAAGTAAAGTACTCTTAACCTCTCCTCTATACCACCTGTCATTTGTCCAAAGCTGGAGACAAAAGAGCAAAGAGGATCAGAAGTGAAATTCTGGAACTACTCTAAAGAGAGTGACTTTTGCCTGAAGGAGGAACCTAGGACCAGAGAGAATAAAGACCAGATAACAGATAGTAAACCCTTCACAGGAAAGGACAATGGCCTTGTTGGTTTGCCCCTGGCTCCTCTTGCATCACTGGTGGTCTGCCTAGGGTGAAGAGTGTGTGTGCTGGGGGAGTCCATGAACACATGGTGGACCGTCTAAGTATGCAGCCAGCTGATCCTGCTGATGAAGCAAAGGCGAACCGAGTGTGAGCGTGAAAATCACCACCCCTGCCTGGTCTATAGGTAACTGCCCTCTGCAACCTGAGGTACACTGCTACCTGTACTGAGCTTGAAGGGACATAGCAGGGAGGACAGGGAGAGATGGGCAGAGAGGATGTGGTCTCGGAAGAGAAGCCCCAGATCCCAGGAGTGGCGGCAGTGAGTGGGGATGAGGCCTGGCTGTGCGTGTCCTGCCTGGAGTCCTACACACCGTGGGGTCAAGGGCCCTTGATGGTTAGGTGGCTGGAGCTGTCAGCCACCTCGGAGAGAGACACCTGGGCCTTCTAAGGCACACCGGCACTGCTTCCTGTATAGCAGTGCCATGTGGTATGGAGACATTTTATATATAGAGAGAGTCAGACTCAAATTAAGCTTAAATGTCCACTAGTTGAGTGACCTTAGGTAAGTCACTTGCCTCCCTAAACTCAAGTAGGGATACTGACACCTGTCTTTAAATTCTCCCTGCCCATTGCAGACATCCCATGAAAGGGAGTTGGGTGGGGCTATGTGGGGATGTGTTTACCCCGTGACCAGACTGGAGGGAGGGCCTCTCATCCGAGACACGAGGGAATATGTAACAGGTACTCTTGACAAGCAGGTACTCAATGGTGTGAGAAGCCATTTAAATGGAAGCAGGAGCAGAGGTCTTCTGCTGGCAGGGAGTAACTTCATTAGTGCTGTCACGGTGGCTGTTAACTGTCCCCATCTATCATTTGTTCAATACCCCAGTGAAATTAGCCGACTGCATATTACAGCAGGGCTCTGGTGAGCCAGGCTCCCCTGAAAGCATCACGCTGTCTTCTGTTACACATTCTTTCCACCCTCCACCCCTTTTTACTGCCTGTTAATAACCTTTCATTTACATCATGGAACATTGAAGGCTTTGGCCAATTATGTGAAATTACAGGTGCTTTGCAGGTGCCCCTAGGTCACCAGGTACCTTCATTGTTGAAGCAGTGGGCTGGAGTAGATTTATATTTCAAACATCACTTGACTTCTGTCCGATTTTGGATGGAGCACTGAAATTTCAGCCGACACAGTGAGCCTCCACCTTTGGCTTCATAAACTGGCTCATGCCCAACCTGGATGAAAGTATAAAGTCAGTCTTGGCAGACCCCTTTAAGGGATCCTTTTAGCTCATAAGTCCTGAGGGGAACAGCACAACTCAGAGCACAAGAAACTTGCTCTTTTTACTCCCGGAGACTCTGCTGCAGCCGGCACATGTTGAGGTGGCCTTTGGCATGCCTTCCTGGGAGAATTCCCTTCCCGTAGAACTATGATCGCAATGGTTTTGATTCAGGAAAAGAGTTTGCTTGTACTTTTGAGTGCAACTAAATGTCTAGTAATTGTCTAGGAACTGGAATACAGAAGGAGGGGAAGCCAGCACTTACAGAGCATTTATTACCAGCCAGGCACAGTACTGGGCATTTATGTGAATTCTCACCTAGCCCTGCAAAACAGGCATGAAAGCTGGCTTCACAAAGGTACACACTGAAGCCCGGATAGGTCAAGAAAATAATCCAAGGTTGAAACTCGAAAGACCATAACTTTTCTAAATGCACGAGGAGGCAGTGTTGAGCAAACTGAGAAAAATGTCCTCCGGTCTTGGCTCTGCCCCGCGTTAGCTGAGTAACCAGTGGAAAACCATTTATCCTCTCTGTGCCCTGAATTTATCATCTGTATAATAAGGAGAGGAATACTGCTCAGCTCCAGGATTGTTATGAGATTAAATTAAACACCATAATAGCCTCGGGCCCACGGAAGGTAATCAATGACTCTTAGGACTTTTTCTCTTTACATGTGCTACTCGGGGAGAAAGCTAAAAAAGTCTTGAAAGAGAAGTGAAGATATACTCATGTGAAAAAATTGGAAACATAAAAGCACCGAATTTCACAACACTATTTATTGATATTATGTAGTTTAAATGGCCTGGTATAGCACTTAGTAAAAAAAGCTTATCATCGCGGCAATGCAGGGGGAGTGCAAACGCTAAAAGCCAGAAGAGTTAGATGAGGGAGAGATCAATACTGAAGTCATAACGAACGACAATCACCTCCCCTCTAAAATAGCTTTGATTTTAAAAAAATCTTTATTTTTTTAAATAGGCAATACATTCACATGGCTCAAGTATCAAAAAGTTTAAAAGTTCACAAAGGGAAACTTTCCCCACATCCCTAAGTTTTAAGTCCCCAGCGCTCCCCCCTAGGGGCAAGCAGTATCACCAGCCTGCAGAAACACACTGTGTTTATAAGCACATACCTATAAACAATCTTTCTTATGCCATATTATGTTCTTTCTGGACTACTATTTACATTGTTATTTTACTTACAAGATATTTTAGAGATTAATCCGTATCAGTATTTACAGAACTTCTTTTCATTTTTATACCAGCCTAACATTCTATTGTATACATGCGTTATAATTTATTAGATCCCTGTTGATGGATGTTGCATTTATCTTCAATGTTTTCCTGCCAGTAAAAACGCTGAAGAGTCTTATGCGTATCTCATTTCACATGTGTGTGAGATTGACTATAAGATAAGCTCCTAGAACTTTGGGTCCAAGATTTTGTGCATTTCCAACGTCGATGGATGTTGCCACATGGCCCTCTGCAGAGGGCCGACTCCCCACCCCAGCTTCACATGAGAGCACCTGCTTCCCTGCAGCGTCTCCATCCCTGTGTTTTACAAAGCTTGGTTTCTACCAATGATAGATGAGAATGGCGTCTCAGAGTCATTTAAACACATATTTATCATATTATGAGGGAGGTTGACCACCAGTCCTATGCTTAAGAGCATACTTTTTTTCCTGGAAAATGTCTTGTGAACTTTATCCTCTTTGCTATTGTGTTGTTTATACATCTTTTATGTGTATCAATTATATTTCCCAGTTTGTTGTTTGTCTTTTAAATTTGTATATTGTGTTTTTCCCCATGCAGATACCATTGGTTTTTGTATAAGCTTTCAATCTTTTAAATATGGTTATTTAATTCCTTGAGTTGATTTAGAATTTTCCCCAGTGTTATTTGGGCCCGTGGTCCCATTCCACATCCCTCCCCATTGTGTATCGGAGAAGGTCCTGAAATGATTTTTCTGCTATTCCATGAAAAGGTAAGGGCCATCTACTGCTTTCCATACATTTTTCTTAATATTTGGAGCTTAATGAATATTAAATGGGTGAATGGAAGACTGGATAAAAGGATGAAGGAACTGCTGAGTCGCTGAGCTCAGGCCCTGACCGCCATGCAGGAGTCCACAGAGCAAACAGACGTTTTTGGGTTCGGTGTATCCTGGCGAGTGAGATCACAATGCAGTATACAACATCATCGCTTTGTGAGTGGCCACGACATGTCAGCCGTTATTGTACAGTAGGTAGAATAAAAGGAGATGGGGAGACAAATAGTCAAGGCAAAAACAACACAGAGTCTTCAGCACCTTGGACAGCACCAAAGCCATGACTGTACCCCCGCGACCCCCGGCCCTCATCAGGACAAATCATGAGTTTGTCAGTGCCCCCTTATCCACAGTTTTGCTCTCTGTGGTTTCAGTTACTTGCAGTCAACCGCAGTCTGAAAACATTAGATGAAAATCTCCAGAAAGAAACAATTCATAAGTTTTAAATCGCAGACTGTTCTGAGTAGCATGATGAAATCTTGTGCCCTCTGTTCCATCGGCCTGGGATGTGAATCCCTCTGTCCAGCGCGTCTGTGTAGTAGGTGCTCCTTGCTCCTTAGTCACTTAGGAGCCATCTGGGCTCCTAGACCTACTGCTTTCGTATGACAGTACGTGTGTCCCAGCAGCCCCTCCCGCAGCCTGATTCTAGGTCACAGGCCCACGTCATTCGCTCCCTCTGTCTCCTCCGCGTCGTCTCACATCATCACAAGGGGAACAGTGGGCGCCGTACAATCAAATGTTTTGAGAGAGAGAGAACAATTTCACTAACTTTAATTACAGTACATTTCTATAATTGTTCTATTTTATTGTTAGTTGTTGTTAATCTCTTAACTGTTCCTAACTTATAAGTTAAACTTCATCATAAATATATGCTTACAGGAAAAAAACATAGCATATATAGGCTTTGCTGCTCTTTGCATTTCCAGGCATCCACTGGGGGGTCTTTGAACGTGTCCCCTGCAGATAAAGGGCAACTTCAGTGAAGGGTTCTTTTGGAGGCGCTAGGGCTTCCCCTTTGAGCATGGGGCACAGTGCTACACCTCTTCTGTAGAACCGGGTGCAGGGTTTCCAGCACCCGCTCCCCTCTGTGATAGGTGACCCTGGCCTGTTCTCTTGCAGGCAGCTGTCCGTTGCTCCAGACCAATTTTCGGGGCTGACCATAGAACATGCTTTGTCTTATCCTGAGCACACGGGCTACCTGACACGGGGAGGTGATCTGATCAACAAGTCATGCTAGATGGCAATGACTGCTGCTAATGTATGTATGTTAGTCTTTAAGTCCAAAGAACACATCTGTTACAGATGGTTCCATACAGTGAGAAAGTGGACAATGCAGGCATTTGGTTCACACGATCTCGGGATCTCTCTTTCTAGCAAGCAGCCTTCTTACTTATGGTAGCTGTTGTAGGTAAATGAACTGCACATGGATCTTTAAACGGAAGAGAAAATGAACAAAGCCGCCTATAATACTATTATAGGGCCATGTGTAATTCTGACGTCATGAGGTGTTTGGGAGAGGGGGCGAGCCCGCCAGGAGCCAGGCCCAGCAGTCTGTGCAGCGATCTCTCTGATGGTCCCGAGCTCCTAGAGCCCCTGCTGACGCGGCCCCGCTGAGAGGCCTGTGGAAACCGCTCATGAGGCAGGCCAGTTCTGTGTTTCATTCAATCCTGTCTCAGCGCCCTTGGCCACATGTGTACTCCTTCTCCTTCATTCCTGGTCCTCAGGCTGGAAAGTGGGGTTGGACTCTGCCTCGCTGACACACCTCAGAACATATTATCATCACCCTCAAGAGCCAGGTTAGATGCGTGCATTTAAGTGACTAAATGTTCGTCCTTGTGGAAGCCGTGGCCTTGATTTCTGATGACAGCATGCTGTTTACTCCTGCTCAATGCATGACACCAGTGGGAGGGATGTCTGAGGTCTTCACCAGACACTGAAAAGAACTTCCCAGAAGAGGCATCTGATCTTGAGGCAGACAAATAAGTACATATGCATTTACATATATTTTTTTCAATAATTCCAAGAGAGGGGGTGGGAAGTGGTGCTACAGAAAGTCAGAAATGCTGAGACAGTTTCTAAGGGTGCTTTAATACTTCAAATGATTCAATCTTTGAAAAAAAGCCTGATTATAAAATCTTTAAAGAAAAAGATAAGGGGCGGGAAAAGACCCTGAGGGTGGAAAGGAGAAACCAATGTCTATTGAATGGCTGCTTCTATGCTGTTTTTAAAGAATATATATTAACATAAATAACCTCACAATATTATGATTTAAGCATTTTTTACATATTAGTTGAGGAAACTGAGGTTCAGAGAGATTAAATTTCCTGAAGTCTCAGTATTAATACACAGTAGAGTCAATCAGCTTTATTAGAGGTGTATCTCATGCCTCCACCATTCCACCCTCCTGTTTCGTAGCTGAGCAAATTTAGACCCAGGAAAATAAAGTGCTTCCTCTTATTTCTCCACCCAGAGCAGCAGGAAGCCAGAGAGGAGAGGGGAATCCTTTCATCTCCGTCCTCTCATCCTTCTTGTCTTTAATGATGTGTTTTAATCACCACAGAGTTGTTGCTGCTAATGTAGTTTGAATCCCCTTCATGATAGGTTCCTTTAAGTGATGTATATTTAATGAGTTGATAGAGTTGTTGCAGTTTGGAGCTCAGATGGTTGCATGAGGTGGGGGGGGCAAGCTTCTTCCACTAACTCATTACTTTGCATGCCACTGAACATGCAGGGGCCATGCCTGGAACCCATGCATGCATGTGTGTGCACCCAAGTATGTGTATACATGTGTGTGTGTGTGTGAGTGAATGTCCAGAGACCACACATGAGTGATTCTTTTTATTTTTTGTCTATCAATTGATTTCTGCCAGTTAGACCACTGTGCTTCCTGGGAAGCTTAAAGAAGTTAGTGGTCCATGAATTAACCACTAATCTCCCCAACCAGGCTGTTTCTATTGGAAATAGTAGCAGCGGCTCTATCAAGAGGATGCTAGGGTCGTGGCCCCATTGTTGTTGTTATGACACCCTGTGAGTCAAGTCAGCTCTTTGCACTTGACCTTCAAAGCTGGTGTTTGGAGACAAGCTTTTGCTACATCATCAAGGGAGGGACTCCTTGTGCAGAAAGAGAGTGGTGCTTCCAGCGTGACTCGCAGGAGAATGACAGGGAGACCCAAAGTCTTTGGCGCTTTGGTAAGGCCCAGATCCCGCTCATAACTCTGGAGGGTAAGATCTCTGTGATCCAGGAATGCCTGGACTAGAGTTGCCCAAAAGAAAGAAAAAAGGCTTCGTGGTTAGGAATACTCCTCAGTAAAATCAGCAGCAGTGATTCCGGGTGGTGTAGGAGAAGTGGTTTGAAGTCAGGAGAGTCTGTACAATCCTGGCTCCGGTGGAGCGGGTGAAGCGCCCTCTGGCCCGAGGCTAATGCTCGGACCTGCTTGGCCCTCCGTTTTCTCTCTGTGGAATGAAAGTAGTGATATCTGATCTGCCTGTTTCACAGGACTACTTCAAGGATCAAAAGAGCTCCCATGCATAAAATTGCTTTAAAATATTAATGGCTCTATATGTTCCTAAGACAGTCTAATGATCAGGGCTGGTGCTGCACCCCCTCCATTCAACCACAAGAGTGCTGTTTATTCTTTACTCCTCGTAACTCTCCCACCGTGGTCCACAGAGGTAGGACGCGGCCCCCAAGGTTCCTGCCCCTGGTGCATAACCCCTGTGAGATGCTCCCCTCTCGAGTGTGGGTAGGGGCTGTGATTATGATGAGATCGTCATTACTGTGATTATGTTGGCTTAAGTAACACTCCAGCACAACAGCCTGGGATGGGAAGTTCCCTGCTAGCCTTGAAGACGCCATCCCCATGAATTCTATAGATGCAGGGAAATGTATTCTGCCAACAGCCAAGTGAGCCAGGAAGAAGGCCTTCAGCCTCCCATGAGACCCCGGACCCAACTGATGCCTGACGATGGCCTCAGGATAGCTGGGGGCGAGAACCCCCTGGGGTCTGTCCAGACGTCTGACCCATAGAACTGTGAGATCGTAAGTAGGTGTGCGAAACTGCTAAGTTTGGGGTCATTTTTTACACAGCAATAAAAAACTAATATACGCATTTATTCCTTTTTAAAGTTTCTACTGCTACCAAATACATTTTAAAAAATGTCTTCTTTTATTTTTTTTTATCTACACCATTGCCATAGTCTGTCTGGAGCCAGTCATTCTTTCTCTCCCTACATCATCTCATAGAAACTATTCCACAGGGAGACATGTGACTATTACATGCTACATATCCTCAATTCCACTGGCAAATCATTTGTTCCATTTCCACATTTCTGACATAGGGCTGTGTCTGAGGATGAACGTGTACAGTTCTCGCAGTGCTTGTTCTTCTCCCCGAAACCTCTTATTAAATGGATGGCACGTTTCACAATTGATAGTGCCTGTGGACTGAGGAGATCAGGCAGTTCAGTCTTAGCCATGACTGTGCGGCATTAAAAATCTTCTTGTGCTGGGGGTGGACAGGGGTATGGAGGTGGAAGAGGGGATAAGGGTGATAATGGCAATGGAAAAATATATTAAAAACAAACTATTAAAAATAAAAAAATAAAAAGACAAAAAAAATCTTCCCAGGAGAGTCTTTGGATGCCCCCCAGGAGGACGAGAGTAGGCTCCCTTTCCACGAACCTCTTCAGCAGCAGCCCCGTGAAGCGCCCTGATGCCCCTGGGAAGAGCAGCTGCAGGCAGCCTGGGGAGAGGGCCTGTATGCATTTATTTGTCTCCTTCTTATGCTGTCGGTTGGTGGCACCCCAGATTCCTTTGTCATCCTTCTGCATTCCTGATACAGACTATTCCCTGATGCCCAAACACTGCCACAGGTGGTGGCGCTTATTGTGATTTGCTCATCTCTCCTGGCTCTGATCTGTCAGAGAGACCATCTGACCTCTCTTCCCAGGGATCCCAGACCATACATTCATCTATCCATTCATTCCCTTACCTAAACCTTGATTGGATTTATTTTAGGCAAAGGAGATAGGACCCTGGCCCAGGAGCAGGAAGTTCAGACATCATTCATCAGTTGTATGACCCAAAGAGTCACTCCTTCCCCTGGTCCTGCTTTCCTTGTCTGTATCCCAAGGTGTCCTCTAAGCTTTTTATGTCTAAGTCCAGGCTGATATTTCGCCTCTTCATTTCAAATTCCCCCAAAGCCATAGAAGAGGGTAGGTGCTACAGTGGAGTCAGCCCATGTCATCTGAGGGCTTGCAATGTTCCTCGGTGTCCCTGCAGGGGGTGCGCAGAGGACTGGGCCCAATTCCTCCCTTTGTTCTCAGCAGGTGACAGAGCCATAACCCAGATTTCCCACAGCACATTTCCTGTACAACCAGACTAACTGACATCCTTCTGTCTCCAAGTTCATTCCTGCAGATGTTTCCAATCCTCATCACTTTATCATAATTGTTGTGATAAGCGTTCCTGCCAAAATGGTAGTAAAAACTCAATTTTCCTAAGCAAAATTAACAACAAAAAGTGTTCACGGCTCGTGCAACCTGGTTATTAAGCTGTAGCAAAAATTGACTGCAGCTGTGAAATAAGATATAATTAAAATCTGGGGCCCTTCACTGTGTATCTGGTCTGTGCATTTGCAGTGTTGTAGATACATGAATTAACGGGGCTGACCAGCTCAAGCTGTCAATTGGGAACCTGTCCAGTGGAATTCTATCCATATGAATGTGTGTGTGTGAGAGAGAGAGGTGTTCAGGAAAGTACAGCAGTAATTGGAGCAAAGGAGTAAGGCGGGGGATCCCGGGGAAAGACCCCGTCATGGGCCCCACTTTAGCTCTGTACCAGCTGTGTGATCCTAATGAGTCATTTATCTCTCAGATCCTTAGCATGCTCTGATAACATAAGGCAAGGGCAGTGTATTATTCATGTGAGGCTTGGTTCTAATATCATTGGCTGCTGTTCTATTTGTATGAAGCATAGAGGACAGATCTAACATGAATGACTTAGAGCCCTAAGAGCAAAAAAAAATCAGAGTTGTGACAAAAAGAAAAGATTGGGGACTTTAGGTCAAGATGGCAGCGTAGGCAGACATGGCTCGCCTCTTCCCACAAACACATCAAAATTACAACTAAAAAATAGAATAACCATCACTCAGAACCATCAGAAATCAAGTTGAATGGAAGTCTGACAACTGCAGAATTAAAGAAACCACATCCATCCAGACTGGTAGGAGGGGTGGAGATGTGGAACGGGTGGTCCCACACTCACCTATAGTGGATAAAAATTCGGGAGGGATATCTCTGGAGAGAGGAGTCCCAGCCCCACACCAGTCCCCTCACCCTAGGGTCCCAGTGCTAGGAAGAGAAGCCCCCGCAACTTCTGGCTGCAAAAACCAGCAGGGACTGAGTTGGTGGAATAAACTGCTGGAGCCTCAAGCAGTTCCTCTTAAAGAACCGACACACAGACTCACCTACTCAGATTCACTCCCTCAACTCTAGCACCGGGGTAGCAGCTTGAAAGTCACCCATGGCGTACTGGGAGAAACCGAAGTGTTTGGCATCAAGGTGAACAGAGGCCATTGTCCCTTTCCTAAACCCTCCACCCACAGAGTTGGCAAGCTGGTGCCATATCTGAGATTCCATTAACATGGCTAACACTGTTTGGCCTGCCTTGGAGATCCCCAGGAACTCTGCCCACCCCAGCTGCTTTTCCATATGAATGGCTGGTCTTGGCTCCTGCTTCACAGCTTCCTAAATCCCATCAAACAAGCAGCAGCTGGCCTCAGTGAGCCCCAGGCCCAGCACTAGCAGCAGCCATCTCGGATTGCTTTATAGCTCAGGCAGGGTGGCCCTGAGCAAGAATAAGTGGGGGCTGACCTTGGCCTGCACCATCCGAGAAAACCCAGAGACTGTGCACCCAGTGGACAGCCACAGACCGTGTCAGAGTACCGCTACCCTGTCCCTGCACAGCTGATCTGTCATGGAGGACAGAAGTTGGTGGTCAGTGATCAGAGCCAATCCTTTCAGCTGGCTGGCCTGGGTAAGTCCCTCCCATTGATCTGCCAACAGCAACTGAGGCTCAACTACTCAGCCCACACAAAGGTCACACCTTGAGTACCCAGCTTGGATGATAGGGGAGGCTGGGTCACTGGACCCTACAGGACACCTACTACATTGGCCACACTACTAAGACACAGAGTCAAAGCAGCTCTACCTAATACATAGAAACAAACACATGGAAGCTGCTGAAGCAAGAAGAAAAAGAAACATGGCCCAAATGAAAGGACAGATCAAAACTCCAGAAAAAGAGCTAAAGGAAATGTAGATAAGCAATCTATCAGATGTAGAGTTCAAAACACTGGTTATCAGGATGCTTGAGGAACTCAGTGAGGACCCAAGAGCATAGAAAAGATCCAATCAAAAATGAAGAATTCAGCCCTGGCTGGTGTAGTTCAGTGGACTGAGAGTGGGCTGGGAACCAAAGGGTCCCGGTTCAATTCCCAGTCAGGGCACATGCCTGGGTTGCAGGCCAGGTCCCCAGTGGGGGCCACATGAGAGGCAACCACACATTGATGTTTCTCTCCTTCTCTTTCTTCCTCCCTTCCCTTCTGTCTAAAAATAAATAAATAAAAATAAAAAAAAGAAGGATTCACTAATTAAAATAAATAACAATTTATAGGGAAAAAATAGTAGAGTGGATGAAGCTGAGAATCAAATCAATGATATGGAACATAAGGAAGCAAAAAACAACCAATCAAGGGCAGATAAAGAATTTCCAAGACAAGAAAAAGCTAAAGGAGTTCATCATCACCAAACCGTTATTATATGAAATGTTAAAGGGACTTATTTAAGAAAAAGAAGAAGATCAAAACTATGAACAATAAAATGGCAAAAAGTACAAATCTATTAACAATTGTATCTAAAAAACAAACAAAGCAAACAAAAAGAACAGAGACAGAATCATGGATACAGAGAGCAATTTGATGGTTGCCAGATGGGAGGAGGGTGTAGCAGAATGTGTGAAGAGGTGAGGGGATTAAGAAGTACAAGTAGGTAGGTACAGAATAGACACGGGGATGTAAAGCACAGCACAGGAGATGGAAAAGCCAAAGAACTTATACGCGTGACCCATGGACATGAACCATGGTGAGGGATTGCCTGAGGGAGTGGGGGTGCTGGGTGGAGGGAGGGCAAAAACTCAGGACAACTGTAATAGCATAATCAATAAAATATAATTAAAATAAAGAAAAGACTGATGAAAATGAAGCCAGAAAACACTAGCAGTGGATTTACGTACTCTAGTTGGGCTCTTGTTTTTCAATTTATATAGACATTATTATCTCATTAACTCTTTTTTTCTAAATGGTCATGCTTTTATTAAACTCATATACAAAACTCTTATCTTCTAAAGCCCTTGGCTAGGCTATTCATTACAATGTTTTGCTTATTAGAAAAGTCAGGTTATTTTTTGAGTCTGACCTCTGTTTGGCCTCTCCACTCTATGACCATCCCTAGACACAGCTGTACCTTCTAATCTTTCACATTCTTTTTAAATAAAAGGTATTTGTGTGTTACTTGTATTATGGATCTCGGGGCCTCAATAAACATTGGGGGTTTTGCCTTTACTTATCTACTGTAGTCTGTCAGAACAAGCTGATTCCTGAGTTCGCCTATCTTCTATGCCATGCTTACGCACTTGGGTTTCCAAGAGCCCGCTGCTCTACCCTTGGAGGGCTCTGAGGCCATGACTAGTAGTGGGTCATACATAGGCCTTTCCTGTGGAGCTATGACATAGGACAGAAAGGTGGTGGTCAGCAGGGCGTCTGGAACCCAAACCCCTGCCATTCCAGCTAACAGGCCAGAAGAAGCTCTCTGTCATCACTGAGGTTCTGGTTGATGAGTTACAGACTCACGCTGTCTCTCACAGAAGCCACTCCTGGGTACTCCCAGGAGTCTGGCCAAATGCCCGTTAGCGCATCTCATAAAACCCCAGGAAGGCCCATCCTCCAGGTCCTCCTGCACCCTGCGTCCTCCCCTCAGGGGACTTGTTGGGAGCCCCGGTGCCCTGTGGTATTTCCATGCCAGAGAAGCTGTGCCAAGCGGGGTGGCCTCCTGTGCTCCCTGGGCCTCTCTGTGTCTCGCTGGCTGATGAATGTGAGGGTGGACTAGATAATCTCCAGGCCGCCTTCCCATCGTGGCCAGCCGTGCTTCTTAGCCAGAGGCAAAGAGCTGTCACAGGATCACACCAGAATGGCAATAAAGATTCTCAGACCAGTTTTCTTCTTGCAACCATTTGATTCTAGTTTTCATAGATTCAAGTAAACTCCTGTACCAGCCCCTCCAGATAAAAGTAGGCAAATCTGAAAATGGACAGTTAAAAGAGAGAATGAAGGGCCTCTCAAATGTACCCAACGCCAGGCCCTCATCTTGTTCTGGCACTGTCCCCAACATCATTTCACCTGGTGACACATTGTCCATAGAAGCACAGGCCCTCTGGGTTTCCGATGCCTGACTGCAGACCCTTTCCACTGAGTCCTGTGGGAGAGGCAGCGAGCACGCGTCCTTTGCAGTCAGACTTCTGTCATGGAAATAGACACGTGAGCCTCTCGAAGACTTGATTTCTATGCTAGGGACAGGATCCGGTCCTGCCACGGGGGAGGGGCTGCACGCGGTGGCGCCGCACCACCGCTTCTAGTTTTTTTGGCACGTTGTGCAGAAAATCACAGCTCAGGTTTATTTCTTTCTACCATCCCCGTTCTTTCTCCTGCTGCTCCTTGAGCCAATAATTCTTCCCAGCAATCTGAAGCTCAGTATCTATGATCTTCCAACAATTGCTGTTTTTATATATAAAAATAAAGGCTTATTGAGGATTGTAATTGCTCAGGGATTTCTCTCCTTGAAGCCTCTTTGGGTAGCTGGAGTCTCTCTGGCTTCCCTCAGACTGTTTCTGATGTTAACATTTTAATAACACATTCAGAGCATTTTTGTTTTATGAATTTTAATATAGATGGAAGTTCTCCCCAAGAGATATTTTTAAAGCAGGTGTTTTTAAGTGAATGACTCAATATCCACATGCATATTTCCATGACTAAAAGCCTTTTTTTTTTCTTGCAGATGTCAAATTGCTCTAGTTTTCAGGCACCTCTGAGGGAGTCACCTGCTTTCTTTGAGGAGCTAACTGCACTCTGAAAGTCCCATATGTGTGTGTGTATTTTGTATGAGTATTGTGTGTATGCATGTGTGTGTATGTGTGTATGCCTGTGTGTGTTGTGCAATCACAAAAGTTTGTGTGCACCTTAATGCCAGCCTCCTCTCTCACATGGTTGGAGAAAAGGTAGATGTAACACCCATGAAAACATCTTCAAGAGGATGTCTTAGTAGGTGGTAGCGCCTGCACACATTTTGTCGGGTGAATCTGTTTCCTTCTGATGGTGAATTGCAGGATCTCCCTGTTCCAGGGGAAGCTTCTGGTCTTAACTCCACACAATGGGCCTGTGCTTTTGGCTGGAGTGTTCACGGGGATGAGGAGAGGGAGGGAGAGGACCACTGATGTGAGAGCCTGATCGTCACAGAATTCCCAAACGGCAGCATCCAAGGGACTCTCTTTGAGGGAGAAGTTAGCAGGGTCCCAACAGCATGGGCACAGAAGCGTGCGTCAGGCCATTCCTCCGCTCCTCCTCAGGGTGCTGGGATGCCTGTTCAGGGGTGAAGGGCTCTCGGGCCCTGCAGTTAGAAGCACCGCCTTCTCTCACCAGCATTCCCCAAAGTGATTTCAGCAAGGGGCACGGTGCTCGCAGAGCATGCCGAAACCTGCTGCGGATGCTGCTCTGCAGGATGCCAGCTGTGAATTGCTGATAAAGAGCAGCCCAGCTCCCTGGAAGGGATCCCGGAAACCAGGTTCATCCGTTTTTGAGAAGATGGGAAAGCAATGTACTTCCTGTCTTTAATATCGTAGAGCCCGAAAGAAGAGAACATTCGGCTTGGAAAAGACCCCAGGCAGTCAGCCGACTGTCCCAGCTCGCTGGGCTGGAAAGGAAGTAAGCAGGAGCAATGACAGATGATTGAATCCCGGGTTGCGCTCCTGCGAGCAGAGCTGCGAGGCGTCAGGCTGACCGCCTTGGTCCAGACGTGTGCGGTGGGGACAGGGAGAGAGATTACACATGCAGAAGGGGAGATGCAGAATCAACAAAGGAAGCATTCTGGATACCGCTCCTTAGACTGGATTACCGGGGGTGGCGGGGAAATGGCAGAGCAGAGACGCACATGGAGCATATTTAACAGGCTTCTGGTGAGAGTTATAAAAAGTATCAGAGTACAGACTGCCGCGTCTGCCTGGGGAAAGGGCGGAAAGAAAGCATCGCGACACCTGTGCAGAGCTCGACACCCCCCGGAGAACGCCTCTTGGAGACGCTTGGCAGAGATGAGGGAAAAGAAGTGGACATGCTCCAGTCCCAAGGAAAAGGCACAGGGGGTTGCTTAGATTATCAACAGGCAGAGGAGGAGGAATGAGGAGTCCTATTCTGAGATAAAGTCCCTCAGGACAAATGCGATGCTCAAGTGTGAAGTGGACAGAGTGAGGGAGACCTTTTCAGCACTTCGCAGGGTGAACACCTCACTTGTCTGGTCTCACACCGGACAGCTGCCTGCCCCGCCCTGCCCCCGCCCCAGCAGCCGGTCTTGCACACCAGGAGCTGGGGGGAAAACTGTGGCTAAAGCTCACTTGTGCAAAGTGGAGCTTAGGATGAGGGGGGCAGGAACCGCCATTTGGGTTTTATGAGAACAGCAGCGAAGCACACAGACTCCAGAAGCAAACTGCCAGGGTTCAAACCTCAGCGCTGCCACCTAATAGCTGTGTCCTTGGGCTTAATTATGTAACCTTTTTTTTTTTACCTCAGTTTCCTTATATGTAAAATGGGGACAGTCACAGCACCGGCTTCCAGGAGTTTCCTGGTGACATATTTGTCCACTGTGTAGAAGAATGACTTACATATTTGTAAGAACTGAATACATGCTTGAGAAAAGGCGGGGAAGTCTCCTTTAGAAAGTGAATTTCTCTGCGGTGGTTACCAAGTGTTTTTGAAATAACATTTGTTGAGCCAATAAATTTAATGTTCAGCTCTTTTGAGGAGAAGTGCTTTTGGAGTTGGTGAAATAAATGTGTACATGCGTGAAGTCCAGCAGAGGGATCAAGCAAACTAGATGGCTCAGCCTGAAGGCTGGAAAACGCCCCCAAAATCTTATGACCCAGAAAACAGCCTGATCATTTGGGCTCCGGGGAAAATGGGGATACTCGCGGGCCCCACTCTTGGCACCTACTGCAGCACGTTATGGTTTGCCTGGACCCTGCAGCGCCCCCTTCCTGCACCCAGGGAGCGCTCTCTCGCTGTGCCCTGTGCATGGCTTCAAGGTGCATCCTCGCCTGGAGGTGGAGGTCTACTTCCAGGTGGCTGCAGCCGCTGCTCTCCCCACCTGCCCCCGCTCCGCACAGGGCAGCTCACAGCTTCCCAGCTCAGAGACAGAGTAGGGCACCCCTCTGCAGATGTCCCCACCCTGCTTACCTTTTAAATCTCTGCCGGGGATTCCACGTGGTTCAGCTTAATGCGGTGCTTGGCACATGGAGTGGACTCAGTAAGTGGCAGATCCTTTATTACTTTGGCTTCTGGGGCCTTCTCTTCCAAAGGGCAAGGCACAGGCTGTCTGCTGGGAGGCCCTGCGAACCAAGGAGTGTGATGAGTGAGCCCAGGGGTGCCCTGGGTGCCCACTCTGAGTCCTGGCATGCGGGGAGCCTCTGGACAGGCGTGGGCGTCTCCACTTCTGTCAGCGTGGCTCAGGAGAGGCCAGCGAGGAGGACGTCTGAGTGACAGCAAGTCCTCAGAGCTCCTTGAGAAGGGCGAAGCACAGTAAATTTGTTGTGATGACTCAAATTTAAAACAATAACCTGGAGGCACAATGGCACGGACCAGAAACACCTACTGCACGTGACGGGCTGTGGACGGGGAGAGGGCGGTGGATTGCTGCGGGTGTGGACGGCGTGGTGTGCGGAACTGAGCTCTCTGTCAGGTCCACCGGCCCGCTTCCTCTCTGCCCGCTGCGACCATCGTCCTGATGGAGGTCCCTCGCTGCTGCCCTCCCCACGGCTTGAGGTAGATTTCTGAGTCTCACTCATGTGCTCATTGTCTCTCATTTTTCTTTTTTCTCCATGTCCCTCTCAGAGAAGCTCCAACTTCGCAGCCACGTTTCCTGTGTGCATGAGGGAGAGTAACTACACTACAGCTGCAGGGCCTGCCCCTGGCCAGGTGGGCAGGTGTGAGACAGTCTGGAAATCTGCCCGGACCTGGGGGAGGCCTCCATGGCCAAGCCCAAGGCTCCGGGTTCACCGCCAGGAGGAAGGTTCGGGGAAGCAGCTGACTCTGTGAGGTCTCCCTGCCGCCACGGGACAGGACAGACACTGGCGTCCCTGCATTGCCCTCCTTCTTCCTCTCCTGGACATGTCCCCACCTCCCCTCCTGACCACCTTACCCTCACCTCTGACCACATCTGACTTAGGAGTGGGCCACCCCTCCTTAGCACCTCTTCTCAGGAAGATGAGGGGTTAGAGAGTCTCAGTGTTTCAAAGGGATTTTGGAATTTTATTTTGTTTTATTTTAATGCTCACCTGATGACATTTTCTTCATTGGTTTTTAAATAGATAGGAAGAGAGAGAGAGAAATATTGATGCGAGAGAGAAGCATCAATTGGTTGATTCCCACATGTGCCCAGACAGGGGACCAAACCTATAACCTAGGCATGTGCCTTGACTGGGAATCGAACCCTTGATCTTTCACTTACGGGACGACACTCCAACCAACTGAGCCACATTGGCCAGGCCTCCAAGGGATTTTGGAATCTTAAAAGTCACTGAGCCCAGCTGCTCCCCCAGGGAAATAATTCTCCTCCTCCTTTCGTCCTTGGACTCCTTCCTCCTTCTTGCGCTGCCTCCCCACCCCTACCACGCCCACGTGGACTTGCATCACCAGGGCGGCCCTTAGCATGCCAGCAGCTTTCCTGTGCTCCCCAGCCCACTGACGCCCTCTCACTGTCCTCCAATCTGCAAGTGCACCCTGCCGGGTTCAAGTTCAGTCTGAGTGACAGTTAACGTACAGGCTATCCTCTTAGGGGCCTCTCCAAGTAGTTAATCTCAAGGGGTGGAATTCTATGTTATGGTAGGCCAGAAGGAACACACAGGCACACGCACACTTTTTGTGTGGGAGACTTTCACATCTCAGCGCTAAGATGGCTGGCCTCACCTATGGCTCCTCGCAGGAAGTAATTTCTTTGCAGAGACTCAACATGTTCCATTCAATTCAGTCAACAGTCTGTAGTGGGTCGAATTGTGTTCTCCAAAAATATATGTTGATGCGCTAACCTCAGTGACTGTGAGCGTCCCTTTATTTGGAAATGCGGTCTTTGACACATAATCAAGATAAAAGGAGGTGATAGTGCTTTAGGGTGGACCCGAATCCATGGGAGTCCTTCTGAAGAGAGGAGAGGACACCAGGATGCCCACATGAGAATACCATGGGACAAGGGAGGCAGAGATCAGAGTGGCGCATCTATAAGACAAGGGACACCAAGGCTGGCTGGAAGCTAGGAATAGGCAGCACAGATTTCCCCCAGAGTCTTCAGAAGAAGCCTGATCCTGCCGACACTTTGGTTTCAGACTTCTGGCCTCTAGAACTGAGAGGGAATATGTTTCTGTTGTTAAGCCAACGCAGGTTTGGGGTCATTGTTACAGCAGCCACAGGACACTCAAAGAATCTCTAAGTGCTCACGAAGTGCCAGGCTCGCTCCCAGGCAGCCACAGGTGAGCCGCCACAGCCCTGCGCTCAGGGCGCGTGCCAAGGGCTCCAGCGTGGGGGAAGGGCTCCCCTTGCTCACGCTCTCTCACACACCCGGCACTGGTTCACTGCATTTTCCTTCAGTTCCACAGCTGAGCCAGCACAGGACTTAGAGCTGGTTGAATGCGGCGCAGCCTCCATCTTCAGAGGCGCACAGAGTTCAGGGAAGTACCTGACTGTGGCGTTAGGTAGAGCTAGCTTTGAATCCTGGCTTCATCACTTAGCAGCTGGAACTTCCTTGTCCTCGTGTGTTCCAGGGTGCTGCGAGGTGTCTGAGAGGAAGACCCCAGGGCGAATCGTAGTCGGACAGACAGATGGACCCGGGTCCTTCACCTCTCCTTTCTCCACAGTTGCTGATGCTGTGATGCTGAACCTCAATTTCCTCATCTATAAAGTAAGCAAAGTTATTAACCCACAGGGTGGCTGCGTCACTGACGGCGCTAGTGCCTGTTAGATGCTTGCGAGAGATCCTGGCCAATAGAAGGTGCTCAGTAGAGTGTAGTTGACATGATCATTTTACTGGTGAGGAAACCAAGTCACAGAGAGGTGGCAGGCTTTGCCCAGGGACCCTTAGAGGCTGAGCTTGTCCTAGTACCATTCCCAGGCTGATGGGTTCCCTGAACAGCCACTGGTTGTCCCTTCGAGAGGCTGTGCTTGTGAAAAATAATTACACTCCTGAGATCAGGCAGATATACATGCAATTTTAAACATGACCTTGGACTTGCTACTTAATGTCTGTCGCCTCATTTTTTTTTCACCTCTAAAATAGAGATATCCACACAAGGTAAGCACTCATAAATGATTCTGGCGATTGTTTGTCTTTGCTGGGAGTCCAGCTGTAGCTGAGTAAATAACAGGAACTTTAAAACTCTTGGGTTGATTTTCTCTTGTAAAAAGCATATGGACACAGGCAATCCTAGAATAACATGTGGTGCCGAAAGTCAGTAGGGACGCAGGCTCTTCCTCTGCTTTGGCCCTGACATCCTCAGTGTGTGGCTTCTCTCCCGAAGTGTCACAGCCCAAGAGGCTGCTGGAGACCTAACATGTCCATATGCTGAACCGCACAGGTGTGTGTGGGGGAGGTGGGGGTGGGCTGCATGGAGAAGGCAAAAAAGACCACCTGTCAGCTGAGTCAGCTCCCTTTGAGGAGCCCTGTTTACGTCAACATCATGCTCCTATTTCATTGGCCAGCACTTAATCACATGGTCACTACTGACTGAGGGGGCGGCTGGGAAATGTAGTCTTACAGGTGTCAGTAATATTTGTTATAAATGTAAAGGAACAAATGGATACTGGAAAGGCAAATAGCAGCCTTGCTAAGTTGTTGTCATTGCTTTTATAGCTGTTTTTGCTCCATGCCAGGCACCTGCCTTTCAGGAGTTTACAGGTTTTAGTGCAGTTACAAATGTCGTGAAAGGGGCACACAGTGTTGCGGGAGCACCTGGCCAGTGGGAATGAACTCGGTCTGAAGGCATCTGAGGCGGCTACAGGAAGAAGTGAGGTTTGAGCGGAGGCTCACTGTCTGAGTGGTTGCCGGAGCGACAGAGGCGGGAGGGAATGCCTGGCAGCAAGGATGTCACCTGTAAAGTCCAGTTGTTTCGTCTGCCTGCCCCTTGACTGCTCGGAATTGGACTCCTGGAAATTGTGCTGGGTTGCGAGTGGGGGTGGGGGTAGGCTCCCAGAGACTGTTCTGGAACTTCTTTTATCCACATGGTCATCAGAGAAGAGAGTGGTGCTGAGCCCTGCTATCCATGAAGGTTTCCCAATTCTCCATTCCGATTTCAACAGACAGACATCTATTTGTTAAATTAAAAGCAGCTGGTGATTGAAAGAAACATTTATTGGCAATTAACTGCCATGTGCAAAATGGGTATTTACTACCTACTTGTCAAACATCAGTGAATTTGTGTTTAATAATTATTTTTGTCAATTAATTCACAAAACATGCATACCATTAATTCTAAATTAAATGCATATTTGCAAAACTTTAATTCACGACATAATCAAATCATCCCTTCCCAGCCTGTTTCTGACGAGTGTGTGTTGGTGAATGAATCTCAGTTGATGTTCTTAGAGGCAAAATTTGCTTGTACCCATATGCAGTCACCGTTTGGACTAGAGGGCAGCGGCAGAGGGAGACCTTTTCCTGATCGGTTCCTTCCCCGTTTTCCTCCTCTTACTCCTCTCTCTTTCATGGATGACAGACACCTGAAAAGTGCCTATGGAGAGGCTATCTGGATGATCTAAGCTGGTGGGTTAACCTTGACCTCTGTTTTTAATCTCAGTGGTAGAAGGCCTTGGAAAATCTGCCGCACGGACCTCCTTTCACTGCGGTGCAGGAAGACTGCTTGGCTGGAGTCGAGGGATCTGGGTCCTCATTCTGAATTTTGTTGTATGACCTCAGGCAATGGATTTTTTTCCTTAGAGCGTTGGTATCAGGACAAAGTTAAGCGGAGTTCTTCACTGCAGCAACTTTTAGAGCTTCCGCTGTGTTATTGTGCACAGAGTCTCCCACCGGAGAGTGGATACAGATTACCTTTTCTAAACTTCTTTACCCCAGAGCATTCCCCGCCACGGAGCCTCTGGGTGGAGTGGTGGTGTGAGGACCACATTTTGGCAGAGGCTAAGCAGGATGACTCCAGGCTCATCTGGCGCCAACATTTTAGGATTTTGTTTCTTGGTCCAAAAAACTGAGCGGAGCTGCTCTGAAGGCTGACTTGGCAATACAGACCTCCACCGAGCAGACGCCCCGACTCCTGCCCCCACTCTGGCCAGATCAGAAGCCACGTGCAGACACTGTTTGGCATCCTTGGAAGCCCTGCCTTTTGTAAACCTGCCAGAATGGGGTAGCAGCAGAGCAGCTCCTCCCTGCTTCATCCAGCTGCATGTAGCATTCGGCCCCTTGCCTCTCCTCCCGCACCCCCACCCCCCCACACACAGCAGCTACAGGCTCAGCATGCACCTCGGGGATGTTTAAGTGTAACAAACGCCCTGAGGGCTCGTTACCGTCTGGCAGTGCAGACAGCCCTGCTCAGTGTACCGGGCACCTTACAGAAGGCAGTGATTCCTTTCCTGGTTTGCTGAGCCATGTGGCTGAGCATATGCTGGCCTTGCAGGGAGGGGCCAGCGCAGCCCACCCACCCCAGCGCGTTGCCCCTGCTGCTGCGTAAAGCTGGCTGCTGCACTCCCCTCCGCAGGCCGCAGCAGTGCTGCAGGCACCCCACTGCCCCCGCTGCGGTGGAGGGGCCCGTCGGTCAGGGAAGGGGTGCGAAGCTGCCCGGAGGCATCTCTCCCAGGGGTTGGCTGTCTGATTCCCCTATCACCCTCCTCCTCATGCCGGGTCACTCTAATGGCTTGGGACCCCTTTCTGTTCTTAGAAATTATCGAGTGTCCAAAAGACTTTTGTTTTATGCTGATTATATCTGTCGGTATGTATTATATTAGACATTAAAACTGAAGAGTCAGAAAAATATTAATTCATTTAAAAATAACAGCAATAAGTGGCTTGCATGTTAACATAATGACACACTTTTCTTCATAAAAAATAACAATACTTTCCAAAAGAAACAAGAAATGTGGTGCGAAGAGGAGCTTTACCTGGCACCTTTGCAAATCCCTGTGATGTGTGGCTTCATGGAAGGCGGCCGGATTCTCACAGCTGCTTCCAGCGGTGGTCTGGGGCGATGCGTTGTTTCGCTTGAAGTATATGAAGAAAATCCAGCCTCACGCAGATCTGTGTTTGGAAAAATGATGACCTCTCAGGCCACCTTGAAAGAGTCTTGGGGTTGCTCGGGGGTCCTCAGGCCACGCGTGGAGAACTGCTGACCTCGGGCACAGCCGTGGGAGGAGGCGCAGTGCTGGACAGAGATGTCAACGGAACGGAGAAGTCACCGCTTCTTGCATGGCACTCGCTGCCTTTGCCTGTGCTCCTTCTCTGGTCTCCTACCTTGTCTACCAGATTTTATTTTGTTCCTCTGTCGGCGCCCCCACAGAAGCCAGAATGAGCTTTTCAGAGATAACTTTGATTGTGTTGTCCCCTTGCTCCCAGCCTTCTGTCGGTCCCGTCACAGGTGGACTAAGATCCTAGCTCGGCAGCTGGGTGCGCTTGTCCTTGCCCGGGTCCCCTGCCTCGCTCGCTAGTGCTCGCTCTCTCTGCTTTGATCCACTGCACTGGCCTTTCTGTCCCTGTGAACATGTTTCCTGGTGAGGGTTCTTGCACCGTCCGCTCCCTTCCCTGGTGTGTCCTTCCCTCGATTTTGGCATGGCTAGAGTGACAGGCAACCTCCGTGTTATAGAACCGCAGAAACACCTCCCACCTGCAGAGGGGTAAAAGCCCCACAGGTCCCTCCCATCTGGGAAGGAGGTGGTGCCTCAGATAGGCCACCAGTCTGCAGAGAGTGGGACTCCAAGAGGGCAGCCCCTGCCCGCGGAGAGCAAGGAGCCGCGGCAGGCCCCATCCCCCGGGAAGGCAGCAGCCCCGCAGAGGGCCCTCCTGCCTGCAGAGGGGGCGAATGACAGGCAACCTCCGTGTTTTGTCTCTGTACTTTGTGAGCTCCCGTGTTTTGTCTCTGTACTTCATAACCTCCATATTAAGCCCCTGTTCTTTGTTCTTTGTTTTTACCAAATAAGGTAGTTTAGACCTAACTTCTGCATTAGGCTTCTGTAACTTCGCTTTACCACATAGGCAGGAAGTCCGGGGCTATTTAAACCCCGGAGAGTCAGAGTTCGGGGCTCAGAATTTGGAGTCCCTCTCCTCTGAGCCCGCGCGTGTAATAAAGGATCATGCTCCACCATCTCCACCGCGTGTGAGTTATTTTTCCGCAACACTAGCTTGTCTTGCTGTTTAGGTTGCAGCTTAAACACCACCCACAGTGAAAAAAGTCATTTTGTTTTTAATTTTTTTTTAAAGATTTTTATTTATTTATTTTAGAGAGAGGGGAAGGGAGGGAGACAGAATGTGAGAGAGAGAGAAACAGCAATGCATGGTTGCCTCTCACATGGTCCTCACTGGGGACCTGGCCCGCAACCCAGGCATGTGCCCTGACGGGGAATCGAACCGGGACCCTCTGGTTCCCAGCCCACGCTCAATACACTGAGCTACACCAGCCAGGGCTGAAAAAAGTCATTTTTTAAATCAGTCATCTTTATTGCTGTCTGCACCTGTCTTCATTGTCGTGTTCACTTCTGTATGCCCTGTCTTTCCATGGAGGAAGCTCTGTCGGAGCAAGTGTGGGGCTGCACGTGCGGTGCCTGGGGAGCATTGGGCCTCTTGTCGATGTCCAGGAACTGGAAATCAGGCCTGGGGTTGGATTCTAGCTCTGTGACCTTGAGCACGTTTCTGGAGTTTTCGTTCTCTCGTAAGTAAAACACTGGGAGCAACACCTCCCTGTCTTAGGCAATTTGGGCTATTATGGCAGAAATGCCAGTAAAGGTACTTCTCTACTTTTACACTGCTACCACACTCACCACACTTCTGACACTGGATGTGTGTGCGGGGTTTCTCACACCAAGCAATTCCACACCACACTGGGTGGCCTACGGTTTAACTCAGGTGGGCTCTGTCTACATGGAGATGATGTTGGATCCTGCAGGTTCAGAGCTCAGTCCCACGAGACTGCCTTCCCTTCAGATACCAATTGCAAGTGGTAGGTCCCCAGGTTACCTGCAGCTTCTGCCCAGCTTGGCTCCAAACCAGAGATTCAATGCCCTTCCCCCCTTCCATTTGATTATTTGCTAGAGCAGCTCACAGAATGTACATAGGGAAATGCTTGCTTATGTTTACTAGTTTATTAAAGGATATGATAAGGGATGCAGATGAACAGCCAGATTAAGAGATACATAGGGTAGGGTCCGGGAGGGTCCCAAGTGCAGGTAGGACTTTCTGTCCCTGTGGCATTGGGGCAAGTCACCTTCTTGGAACGTGGATGTGCTCACCAACCTGGGCACTCTCCGAACATGTGCTTCGGGGGTTTTACGGAGGCCCCCTGGCAGAGGGAGGCACGGCAGCGTGCTGACTCCATTTCCAGCCCCGTCCCCCTCTCTGAGAATGGATGGGAGGGTGAAAATTCTAAGCTTTAAATCATGCCTGGTCTTTCTGGTGATGAGCCCCCATCCAAGAGTCCACTCAAAGTCACTGCATTAGGACACAAAACACTATTATCACCTAGGAAATTCCAGGAGATTCGGGACCTATGTGTTAGGAACGGGGAGCAAAAAACTCATATTAGAACAAAAGAGTGCACAGTGCTCTTATTCCTCAGGAAATACATTTTCTATCATCTCACGATACCATAGACGGATTGGCTTAAACAACAAATTTATTTATTATAGTTTGCAAGGCAGAGAAACCCGCAATTAGGGTCCCAGCAGACTCTGTGTTTGGTGAGGATCCCGTTTCTGGTTTACAGATGGCTGCTTTCTGCTGTGTCATCTCCTGGTAGAGAGAGAGGATCTCTTTTGTCTCTTTTCTTATTAGAGCACTAATGCCACTCCCAGGGCCCACCTTCAAATATCACCCACTGGGGTTAGGGCTTCAACATGAGTTTTAGGGGGGGCGCCAACATTCCGTCTGTGTTGCGGATCACTGTGAGATGAGATGAGGTGATAAACAGGAAGCACACATCCTATAACTTTGCTCTATAATTGGCTTCCCCTTCCTGCCTCTCCCTAGCCTGGCTTGCCCATAACCCCCAGCTCCAGAAGGTTGTCTGGAGGGGGCTGCTGGTGCCAAGAGCTGCTCGGCCCCATCATGAATTTCACAGCTGTGGGGACAAACACCCTCCAAGGGAAGATAAACAACACCCCTGAGCGCCCGTCCTTCCTTTCTCTGAGGCCCCACCTTACCAGTGGAGTGGTCGAGTGGAAACCCAGGTCTCCTGACAGCTGGGCTGGTACCCCTTCTGCTGCCTGCTCTTCCCCACCACCTGCCAACCCAGCAACACACAGCACCCCCCCTGCCCGAAGCACTCCAGGTGGTCTTCACATAGGGGCTCCTGAGACCCCTGATCAGAATCCACTGGAACATTTAGGGAAGTGCTGCTTTCTGGCCTCACTCCAGACCTGCCGTATTACATCACTGGAAGAACAGGGCCCAGAAAACAAGTTTTCCAGGAGATTCTGATGCATATTCACTTTTGGAGAAAACTGAAATGGGAAGAGAGGAGAAAGCATTTGAAAGATTTTCTTTTCTCCTTCCCCACATAGTCACCAATTTTCCTATGGGCTTTCAAATATTTATCAGTGGCCCAACTTGTTGAGAGGACAGTGGCTCTCAGGAAGCTCTGCTGGGGGCAGCGGTGGGGGGGGGGGTGCTGCTCCTGGGGCCCAGGGCAGGGAAGCCCTCCATGGGAGTCACAGCCCCTCCCTAGGCTCTCGTTCCCTGGACAGAGGAGGGGCACAGTGTGCTTAGGTCATCCAGAGCAGTGAGCATAGCATGAATCTCAGGTCAGTGCATCAGAAATCTGGATAAAAGCCTCAGCAGCTGTTGCCAAATTCTCAGGATCCTCTGGAAACCCATCATCCTATAAATCTGTCCGCTGAGAGCCATCAAAATGCAGCTTGAAAAGAAATTTTCATTAGCAGCTCAGCTAGAAGGTGCACACCCTGACCCACTTAGCCCTTCTCCCCTGAGAACCAAAAGCAAGATCCCAGGACCAGGGGACTAAGCTTGCTTGGAGGAAGCCGTCACTCCCCACTGCACACAGCACCTTGGATTCTAAATATGACTGAGCCTGGCTGTTCTCAGGGGTCAGTGGTTCGATCTGGGAGGCCAGCACTCTTCTGGAACATTCCTTTTATGGAGAGCAGTAGTGCTGTCCTCAGTCCCTCAATCATGGCGAGAACCGTCATGAGACAGATGGGGCGGGGGTTGAGTTCCATTGGCTTTGATCTTGGACAAGTCACTTGACAGCTTTGAGCTTCAGTGTTCAAAACTGAAAAAAAGACAAAGAGGAACCCAGCAATTCTGATTCTGGATATTTATTTGAAGAAACCCAGAGCACTAAGCTGAAAAGACATATGCATCCATACGTTTATTGCAGCATTGTTTGCAATACCTAAGATAGGGAAGCAACCTGAGTGTCCATCAACAGAAGAATGCATCGGAAAGAAGTGGTGCATACATACAAGAGAATGTGACTCAGCCATGGAAAAATGAAATCTTGCTATCTGAGGCAGCACGGGCGGACCTGGAGCCCACTGTGCTGCGTGAAATGGGTCCGACAGAGGCAGACAAGTGCCGTATGATTTCACTTACATGTGGAATCTAAAACAAAACAAAACAAAGTAAATGAACAAGCAGAGTAGAAATAGACTCATAGATACAGAGAACGCTTTGACGGTTGCCCGATGGGAGGGGCTTGGGGGTTTGGGTGAAAAAAGTGGAGGGATTGAGACGTACACACTGGAAGTTGACAGAAGAGCCCCGGGGACGTAAAGTGCGGCACAGGGAACATCGTCAGTAACGTCGTAATCTCTGTGTGCGCTGCCAGATGGGTGCAGTTTTATCGGGATGATTACTCCCTAAGTTATACAAATGATTAATCACTGGGTTGCACATTTGAAGCTAATATGATATTGTACATCAACTGTAACTGAAAAATAAAAAATGATTTAAAATATGATACCAACACACAGCTCGCAGCATAGTGAGTAGTAGAACATTTGGTGGCCCAGCCCGGGCCCAGTGCCTGGCGTTAGCAGTCACTCAGGCAGCACTGGCTCTTTGTACAGTGTTGGCCACTAGCAGAGCCCTTCACGTTGCTCAAAGAGTGGCAGGATGTGGACAAGTGACGTGTGTGCCTCTCCCTGGTGTAGGAGGAGTGAGCGTGCCTCTGGCTTAGCCTGGCCTCAGAAGCGTCGTGTGAACTTGGAGAAGCCGCCTTTCCTTTCCGAACCTCAGCTTGCCCTCCTGGAAAGGAAGGGGGCTGTTGTCACTTACCTTGAAAGTCTCCTTTGCTCTGACCTCCGACTTTAGGATTTCAATGTCAGGCAGGTCAGCTCTAACACTGCTCGGCTCTCCTCCTGGGTGGTCGGGCCTGCCGGCTCTGAATGTTTCCTAAGGAGGTGTGCGGGCTCCTCTGTGAAATGGGAACATCCATGCTCTTGGTGTTTACTCTGGGGGTTGCCACAGCATTAGGGCAAACTCTGGGGGGAGAAAAAGGAAGCACCGCACAGCAAGGTAGCTCGGGCCCTCTGGCTTGTGTGCTTGGCTCTCCCTGCCTGGATCTGGGTGCTGGCCAGGGTGCTGGGCCAAGAGGCAAGCCAGGCCTGAGGGTGGAGTGAGACCTGGCACCTTTATCTTCCAGCTGTGAGTGGCTCTGCTCTGCCCTTTCCTCTGGGGCTGCTCCAGAAAAGTTCCTATGAGGAACGAGAGGAGGTAAGAATGAAGAAGCCAGGAGAAGAGGAATCAGAAGCCAAGTTTCAAGAAGAGATTAGAATGGAGAGGAAAGAGGGGAGGAGGGTGGGGAACTAGCAAAGAGGGGAGAAGAAACAATTCTCATTGTTCCCTCTTTTTTTTTAAATCCTCACTGTGGACATTTTTTCACTACTTTTAGAGAGAGAGAAGGAGGTAGAGAGAGAGAGAGGACCATTGATTGGTTGCCTCCCATACATGCCCTGGCTGGGGATAGAAGAACATGAAATCTAGGTATACATGTGCCCTGACTGAGAGTCACTCCACAGGGTGATACTCTGACCAACTGAGCCACACTGGCCAGGACTTACTGTTCCCTCTTAATTTTGCCTAGGCATCAGCAAAACCACCATGAGCCGATCAGAACACCTCACTCCGACCTCTTAGTTTGAGTTAAAAAATAATTCCAAGCCACACTGCGGTGCCTAAATCTATCGCAAATGTCAGCAGCTGGGCCTGGAGCCAGAGCTGTGATCTGCCTCATGTCAATAAATCCTTGAAGTCCCCTCTCCCTTGGAAGCCTCCGCCTCTTCTGAGGCTGCTGCTTTCTACCCCGGGCTGCCCTTTCATGAGTAATTTCTTTTAACCCTAGGATCACAGCTGTGAGCCATAATGAAAAGATTTCTTTGGGACTGAGACTGTGAAGACACAACTGCACTAGCAGAAGAAAGCTGGGGAAAAACACAATGAAATCCAACACGTTCCACTGGCTGGTGGAGGCAGCCCGGCGAGCCGGCACGGCCAGGCTGTCTATGGGCCGTCACTCCCATGTCCAGAACCAAGGGAGCTTGCAGGGGCCCTTGGGGACAGATAGCTTTCAGAGCAGTCCTGTGTCGTGGGCGGCAGGACTACACAGGTGGCAGGGAGAGGAGGGGCTGCTGTTGACACGAGGTGACAGTAGAACGAGAAGATGAGTTGTGTCCGCAGGTGTCCGTCCCAGGCTTTATCCTGGGCCTTGGGGCCCCCGGAGCAGGGAGGCACGTGGATGCCCAGGCTGAGGGGAGGCTCTGTCCTGGGTCCTCAGCTCTGTCCGTGCTCTGTCAGGGACAGGACCCAGAGGCAGGCTCTACAGGGGAGCTCTGGACACGGCCTGTCTTGTGTCGCCCTTGAGAGGTACAGAAGTCCTGCCCACGGTGGGTCTCTGGCACTGTCCCTTGTTTTGACAAAGTGTGTCCCACTCGGGGAGGAAGACAAGGATGGGAGGGTAATTCATTTGGAATGAGTGCCCCACTTGGGGCCCTGGGTGGCCCCTGCCTCTGTTCCTGGGGCTCAGGCTCACCTCGTACCTGCTCCTGGGAGTGTGTGCTTCCTGGCTCCAAAGGGAGGGAAAAATACTGGCATTTACCTGAGTTATTTACAAGTGGGATTTCTATTTTTTTAATAAGAACCCACCCATTCAGATTGAGTTAATGTTCTCTGAATAGGTTTTGGGCACTTTTTACCCACATATAAAACTGCACTTTGGTTCTACAATTGGACTTCCCCAGGGATGCCACTGGGGCCTTATTTAGGCAGCTCTGTATTTCCTCACGTAATAACGTGTTCTCGAAACGTTGTATAAAATTTGAATTTTGGTAAATAGCATCATATTTTAATGTAATAGGAGTGCTGTTGCTTAGGGGAATTCCACGATGAATCATTTTATAAAGCAGAGTACTTTTGTAACGCAAATAGCCGTTGCCAAGTTGTCTTTCTCTTCTTCCGTGTGGTTTTCCACAGATCAGATCTGCCTGAGCAGCACCACTCCTGTACGTGTGCACGGCCGGCTTCTTCCGGTTCCTGAATGGCTAGGGCGCAGGGGTGGCAAGTTAGTCCCTGGCTTGGGGGTGACCTGTCCCAGGTGTGTGCTGTCCTAGAAAGAGCCCTGGAGAGGAACTGTGGGCACTTCTGCACTAGCCTCGGGGTCTATTTTTTGTAGCCATCATACATTAGTAGTGTGGCTCCTACTGAAAAAGTGGCGAGCTGAAGTTCAGTTTTCTGGGGGGAAAAAAGAAAAGCTCAGGGTTAGAATGTGTATTGTATGAAAAGCACCACGGATGTCATTTTTTATTTTTTTTGGGGGGGGATAATTTAAAAATACTCTGAGTGTTATGTTTTCTCCTTTGGCAAATTGGGGAGCATCAGAATAGGATGTCAGAACTCTGAGGGCGGTGGTTCTTTATATTTTCTCCTCTCTGTCACAGAGTATGAGCAGATACTAGTGGACTTCAAGTGTCAGGGATGAGAGGTGGTCCTCTCTCAGCTGAGAGTTCATCCCGGCTCGGGGAGGCCTTAGCTTCCTGCTGCCACTTGACTTTCCATGGTGCGCACGTGTGTGCATGCCAGTGTGTGCATGTAGGTGCGTGCATGCATGTGTGTGCACGCACAGGTGCATGAGAGCTTGTCTTCTCTGTTACAGCAGCATTTAATCACCCCAAAACTTCCTTCATCGGTGCTAGAATTCTGGTCAAAGGTCCTCCTTTAAAGTCATCTCTTAATTTGTGGAGAAGCAGCAGGGGGGCCCTTTAGCTGCCCAAATCGAGCAGAAGCTACGGTGGTGAAACAGAGAGGTGGCGGGCATGAGGCAAGTGAGGGGAGCACTCTGTTCTACCTTATAAAGGAATGGTTCAGCCTTACAAAGCACTGCAGGCTGTAAAAGGTGTTTAGCTCCTGGTGTTTATTGGAAGCATTGCTGACTTATTGAGTGTTTCTAGTAACCGAGAAGAAAACGCCCAAATACGCTTGTGAAACCAGTGTGACAGAGAGAAAGGAAACATTTAGTGGAGCAGGGCGGTGGAGATGGCAGAAGGAGCTGGGAAGGCTGGAGGGGGCAGCTTCCCCAGGATATGGAAAACCAACAGGCTCCTGGGAGCCAGGGCAAGAGGGAGGGATGGGGGCAAGACAAGGCGAGGAGGGAGGGGGCAGCGACTGGACAGCGCCAGAAGCTAAAGGGAAAGACAGTGTTGTAGATACTTGGGAAACCAGGACGGAGGCTTTAGGAGATGAACTGAAGAAAGAGGCCTCGCCCATCTCCAGAGATGCAACAAGAAAGCCAACCAGTCCAAGAGGATGAGATGTTCCTTTATTTTCTCAACAATGACCATGAGGTAAGACTTTGCTGTTAAAAGTGTAGACACTCCTCGGTGTTCCCCATGGCCGTCTCAGGTGGTTAGCATCCTGCCAGGGAGGCCAACATCCCTGTCCCAAGGTTAGGACTTCCCTGATTGCACCTGGAATCACCACTTGCAGACGCCTGTTTCATGGGTGACTGTTCCCCTTGCACCTGAACCATGTGGCCTGGAGAGGCTGCCATTGGGAGTGAAACGTCTCTCTTTCCCCTCCCGGGCCCACGTCAACCACAGAACTGTTGTTTTTATCTGAAGAGAGCGAGAGGGTTTTATAATCTTTTGTGAGAGGAGAGAGAAAAAGGAAAAGATCCCATCATGCCTCTTTCCTACCCCACTTTTTAGAAATAGCCAGAGGCTCCTAGGAAGAGAAGAGTTAGGGCAAGATGAAAAAGAAGATACATTTAGGAGCGATTTTGAAGGCTGTCTGGGAGCAAACAGGGACGGCGTGACACGTGGAGCCTGGGGCAGGGGTGGGGGAGCTCTCAGCGGTGGCGGTGAGGAGGCGCGTTGGTGGTATTCTTGAGCCCGGTTTCTCGCAAAGAGGAGGAGGACCGACGGAGGTGGATGCTCTTTGGTGACGGTGCCTGGCACGCAGGTCTCTGAGCAGCGGTAAGACTCCCACTGAGGCCCTGGACATTCCTGGAGATGGTTGTGTTGGGGGTTCTGTGAGGGTCTCGTAGGCAGGAAGAGCAGAGAGGGAGCTCCAAGTTACTGGGTCTTGGTCTTGACTTATATGTGCAAGTTGATGAGCCCTGGGCGACGTTTGGATGACACAGTCACCAACAAGACTATTAGACGTTCCTGAGTTGTTTGTGAGTGTTGATTTCAGAGGTGAGTTTTCTCTCCAGGGTTAGTGTCAACTAAGGAAGCGTTTGTGTCTTTGCCATGGGCCTCGAGCCAGTGGTGCTGCTTGCGTTCCGGGCAAGGGCTGAGGCGTCCATGTCCCGCACGTCACCCCAGGAAGCAGACCTGACAAATGTTTTTATGCCCTAACATTTCTGATCAATGCCAGAGATCTTAACTAACAGATTCTCTTAATTAACAATTAGAAGAAAATGTACACCAATGCGTCACCAATAAATGGGTGAACTCTCCCAGGTCATGGGTGTCAGGGGCTGCTGTTGGAAGTCGAACAGTTGAGTAGTCACAGATGTGGATGCGTATGCTCAGATATATTTACCGTAGCCTGAACTGTGCTGGGCTTCACAGGAAACCACAGGAAATACGAAATGTCTGACCTCAAAATTTGCTAATGCAACTTCATTTTGTTAAGGGAGAGGCTTTAAAAAATCTCTATTTATGAGCCTGAAGACTTTCTAACACCTACCATATAATTAATACTAATTATTTTCTTTCTCATGGGAATGATAGGGTATCAACAAACTCTTACTGATTTCTTTTTCTTAGGTTGAGCCCATTAAGAGTCACGGAGTCCTTTCCTGAATGTCGGATATTGTGACAAAGGCAGAGAGCACAAGAGGTTTGCAAAAGTTCCGAGAGAAATCCGCCCCCATCCAGGTTATCCCTGTTTAGCCCTTCTATTGGAAATAAAGACAGCCGTGTGCCTCGAGCAGGGTGAGAGCGGCAGCTGGCCATCGCGGCTGCACACGGCTTTTGATGGGAGAAGGTGAGAGTGGGGTCCCCGAGGGCTGCCCCCTGGGACACAGCTGCTCTCTCCTGCCTGGGAACTTGGTTTTGGAGTGTGAACGAGTTTCTCTGAGACACTTCGACTTCGGACGACTGGATTGAAAGTGATTTCAATTGCAGCAAGGACTAGAAGCGGTGCAAATATTATCTGAGTGTTGTTTTCTTTTCAAATGGGAATGAAGGGACAGTAAAATCACTTTGATTGCCCTTTATGTCCTTGAGTCCTGAGATGACCACGAAGGAATCAAAGTAGGTTCTCTGTGAGGGTATGCTGGGGTGGAGGCGGGGGTTCTTTCCGATTGGGCAGATCCTTGCACATGATAGGTGTGTATTTAAATGAGGGGGATTGCACTCGCATGCCTCCCCTCCCTCAGCACTCATGTTAGAATGTGCGCACATTGGCAATCCTGTTTACATTTCCATCCGACATAGATTTTCCCCTTTAAACAGGGTCTTCTGCTTAGTTTTAAGCCAGTGGGGCCCATAAACAGTGAAAAGAGGAAAGCAATGTCGTTGTACATTTTATTTTCACTGTGTCTCACTATCCGGCTACACTCAGTGCACTAACGATTGTAATCGATACACAAAGTTCTAATTTAGCTAACACCCGACTGTTTCTCACCAATCAGAGGCTAGATCGTGAGGGTGTTAGTGCTCGTCCACGTGCCGTCCCCAGTGGCGGGGTGTGCATTACAGCACGTGTGCGACACCGAATCATATAGTTAGTGCAAACTTACGTAGTCTTTTAATGCCATCTATTCATTCATTCAAAAAATATTTGTTGACACGGGCTCTGTGTGTGTCTGTTATTAGTGAGAGCAGTACAGCCGCTGTAGTAAAGGAATGTTATGGTTTCAAACAACCGAAGTTAAGTTTTTGCTCCATGTAAAAGTCCAAAAGTTTGCTTAGCAGGTGATCTTCCATAGGGTGATTCGGGAAGCCAGGCTCGTCCCAACTGTGGCTGCACCCCGCCCCTCCAGGTGCTCAGACTCCTTCCTTTCCAGCTGGTGACTGAGGAAAGAGAGGGGGATGAAGGCACACCCCGCCCACTTCTTAACCACCTGCACCCAGCAGGGACACACGCTTCTAGTAGCACCCCATTGTCAAACCTGTCCTGTAGCCTCCCCTGGGGGAAGTGGGCCAGGAAATGCAGTCCCTGGCTGGGCACTGGGAGTATCAGATCCATTTAATGGGAATCTTTGAGGCACAGCTGGCCATCCTCACCAGACCTAGGCACTATTTCAGCCACTATGGAAATGGCAGTGAACAAGAGAGACAGAAATATCTGTCCTTGTGGGCCATATATTCTTAATTTGAAATTCTTAAATTCTCGTGGGTGAGACAAACAATAACCAAAATATGTTGGCATGTCACACAGGGGTGAGAGCTAAGGAGGAAAACCGAGCAGCCGGCAGGGACGGGAAGCGTGGGGGTAGGGTGTGAAATTAGACCGTGTGGTTGCGCAACGCCTCTCTGAGAAAGTGACATTTTGAATGAAGAGCCGCAGACTGCGCGGAACCCGATCATGGGAGCGGCTACGTAAGCAGCGTTCCAGGCAGAGGGACCAGAGGGCGACGTGGGAGAACAGACCGGAGGGAACGATCGGCCAGGCTGTGCCGGGCCTTTCAGCTCACAGCACGGATTTTAGATTCTTTTCTACAATTAAGTTTATCGAGGTATCACTTAAACACAACGCATCCATTCTCAGTGGGCCGCTCGGTGTGTTTTGACAAACGTACGCACGTGTACTCCTGTGTCACCACCAGCACAAGAAAGGTCCAGAGCCCTGTCCCCACCCCCCACACGCTGGCCCGTCCTTGCTCGCAGTGAGCCCCCGTTTCAGGCCCAGGCGCCCCTGCTGTGCTTGCTGTCACCTGGGTTGCTCTGCTTTATTCTAGGATTTCATGGAAGCGGACTCAAACAGTCTGGACCCTTTTGCGCCTGGGCTTTTCCGCTCAGCATGGTGTTTTCGAGGTGCTCTCACGTTGTTGCCGCTTTCAGCAGCTTATTCCTTTCACCCTCGTTATGAAGGTCCCAGTGCACGGAGATGGAGCAGCGCTGGTTTAATCTTTCACCTGTGGACAGGCGTTTGAGGGGTTGATAATTCGGGGCTGTTAGTAGTGGATCTGTTATAAACATTTATGTGTAATTCTTTTTCTGTGGGCATCTGGTTTCCCTTTTCTTGCATAAATATCCGTGAGTGGCGTTGCTGGGTTCATAGAGCAAGCGTGTGTCTGACTTCAGAGAAAGCACCCAAGTGTTTTCCGCAGCGGTTCTGCAGCCGCACCTTTGATGGCGGTGTGTGAAGGCGCTGCTTCTCCCTGTCTTCGTGGGCCCTCGCCGCTGGCAGTGCTTGAAATTTAAGCCACGCTAATGGACGTGTAGTCGTATCTCATTTGCATTAATCTAGTGACTAATAATGTTGAACATCTTTTCATGTGCTTTGGGCCACTTATATATCTTCATTTGTGAGGTATCTGTTTAAAATATGTTTTTGGTCTGTTACTGAATTGGAAGTTTTCTGTTTTCTGGATATAAGTCCTTCGTCACATATATGTATTGCATGAATATTTTCTTCCTAGTTTGTGGTTTACCGTTTCTTTTCTCTAATGTTATTTTTCAAAAAGTACGTGCTTTCAATTTTGATGGAGTAGAATGCATACTTTTTTATAGTTATGCTTTTTGTGTCCTGAGAAATATTTGAGTCCTAAGAAAATCTTGAAACTTTTCAAATTTTAAGAATTTCCTTCTCGCTTTTTTCTTTTAGTTTTGTATTTTTATCTTTAGATTTATGATCCATTTTGAGTTAATCTTGGCATGTGGTATAGTTTGAGGGTTAAAGTTTATTTTTTTGCATTGTAGATACGTAGCTATTCCAGCACAATCTGTCAAAAAGACTAATTATCTCACTGAATGACCTTGGCACCTTTGCTGAAAATCAATTTGCCAGAGTGTGTAATTATTTCTGGGCCCTCTATTCTGTTTCACTCACCTAGAAGTCAATTTTTCACCAATACCACATTGTCTTGATTGCTATTGCTTTATAGTAAGTCTTGAAATACAGTAGTTGAAGCCTTCCAACTTTATTGTCTTTTAAAAATTGTCTTACTATTCTAGGTTCTTTTCTAGAACACAAATTGTTTACTATTCTAGGAACTTGTTAATTTCTGCCCAAAAGACCTCTCAGCTTTTAACTGAGGTCTCACTGAATGCACAGCTCACATAGGGGAGAATTACCACCTTAACCACACCGAGTCTGCCCAACCATGAACATAGTGCACCTCTTCATTTATTTTAGAGTCGCCTTTAATTTCTCTCAGCAATGGTCTGTAGTTTTCAGTGGATATATTTTGCTGAACTTATCCTATATATACCATCATTTTTGAAGCTACTACAAAGTGTTTTAAAAAAATATTTTTCAAGTGTTCTTGCTGGTATATAGAAAACAGTTCATTTTTGAATATCAGTCTTACGCATGGTATCCTTGCTCAGTTTACTTATTAGTTCAAATGAATTAATTGATGTTTATAGCCCCACAAATAAAGTGGGGCTATACACATCACGGTAAGTATTTTGACTTTTACTCTGTTGGATAAGAAGAACTTAGATGAGGTTAGAGCCAGCAGGGTCTGCTGCTGGATTGTGTGTGGGGTATGAGAGAACAAATTCTAGTTTAATATTTGAACATATTAAAGGTAAATATTGAAGGCACTTAGAAAAATGAATCTGGAGATCAGAGAAAGGCCATCGATAAACGTGCATTTAGAATCGCTACCTTATCAATGATCAGCCGGGAGGTTGATTCAGAGCAACAACTCTTAGAGGTTGGCGTGATGACGGAGAACCCACAAACACGCCTGAAGAGGAGCAGCCAGAGAGGGAGAAGAAAACCAGAAGGGGGGAGAAAATGCCCCAGGCAGGGGGTCTCCTGTGCCAGACATGCTTCCGCGTCCAGTGAGATGGAGACTGAGGCGGGCCCTCGGAGTCGCAGGTCCCGGGGCTCCTGGTGCAGCCCGGGGAGTGAGGGCTGACTGGAGTGTGTGGAGAAGGAAACGGAGGCTGGGAGTAGAAGGCACTATTTCAGGGAATTCTGCTCAAAAGAGAGAAATGGCGGTGAAGTTGGAAGTAAGGGGAGTCGAGAAAGGTTTTCTGGTGCTTGTTTGTTTTTCTTTGTTCTTTCGTTAAGTCTTTAAAAAATATTTTATTGTCATTCAGTTACAGTTGTCCCCATTTCCCCCACATCGCTCTCCCCTGCCCTACCCGCCCCGCCTCCCATGTTCAGTCCTCTTCCTCTCTGTTGTCTTGGTCCATGGGTCCTTTAGACATGCTCCTTGACTTTCAGTGGGAGACAAAAACAGCATGTTTTCATGCTGTTTTGAATGCTCTAGTCTGACCGAGGACAGTGGAGAAGAGAAGGGGACAGTCGTGGAGCAGTGGTGTTGAGGAGGGGAGAGGGGACAGACTTAGTGCTGACGAGGAGGAATGGCCTCAGCCAGGAGCACAGGCGGCTCACCCTCAGTGACAGGAAAGAAGGCGGGGCGCGTGAATGCGGGCAGACGCTTGGGTGTGTGGTGGGGACTCACGGACAGGCTCTTCTGACAGCTTTAGCTTTCTCGTTGAATTGAGTTAGGTTGGTTAGTTGAGTTAATTGTAAAGCACTTAGAATAGTGCCTGGCATATCGTAAGTGCCATGCAATTCTTTGATGAGTAAGTGCCTTTTCCTAAATTTGATGAGTTGGTGGGCATTGAGCTAGTGCTGGCATGTGAGGGTGTTACCTGGGAGGGGCTGTGATCTCTTTGGGAAACTGCTACAGGAGGATCCCAGTAGCTTCTATCCTATTTACTCACAGAATAATGTGAGCCCTCCTTTTTTTTCTAAGTGATGATGGTTTTTGAGGCACTGGCTTGTTGTTTTTTGCTAAATAGATGGGCAGGATTATTAGTATATAAATAGAGAATCAAAGCTAGTATATAGATGCAACCTTTACTCTGTAAGGGGGGTTGCTAATAAGTGCCTTATATTTATCATTTTATTTAGTCCCCACAGCAGCCTTCTGGGCAAGATCACATCAAATCCATTTTACACGTGTGGACACTAAGCTCGGTAGCACCAAGCAGTGTGGCAAGATTAGAGTCCAGGTTTCTCACCCAGCAGCCTGCTCTTCTGCTGCCCCGCTCGCCCCGCCTGTGCTGTAAGTAAGTTATGACCGAGCGACCGACAACGGCCCTGGGCAATATGTCAGGCAATACCGGCGCTTGCTCGGGCCCAACCACTCACGGGCTGGTTGGACTTGGGGAGTTACTCTTGGGGGATTTCATTTGCATTCTGGGAACTCAGGTGGCCTCTGCCATTCCTTCCAGCTCTAACACTACGTGAATATTTCTGTGACTGTCATCTTGCACTACCCCCACTTTTTAAGTGCGTGGGTCAGGGCCTCTCAGGTGAGCAGGTGATTACGGATTTAATCAGGGCAGAGCTGGAGACAGCTGTGGGTTGGATGGAGCTGCCGCCTATCGCTTCTCTGTCTGTGAGTTTCCAGGGGCTGACCCACAGGATTAACTAGCCGAGGCAGCAGAACACCCTGCCGGGTCCAGGCTGCAGGCTGCGCCCACTCCCAGAACACTAGTCCGAGAGGCTGACGGGCTAGTTTTCATGTCTGGTATTTATTACCTTCGCGGAACCTTGGCTGGGAGCCTGTAGCTTGGGAACGCAGCATGAGTGATTAGACGTGGGGCTCTCATGCATCTAACTTTAAAAAATCTCAATTACATCAGAAAGAGGGTTCAGGGTAACAGATGAGGTCCTGGGGACGACAGTGTAAATAACAAACAAGCGCACTTGCCTTGATGCATTGCTGGTCCCAGGGAGCTCAAGAAGCTCAGTCTGCTCATGCTCTGCAGCGGCCTGGTTGCAGACAGACTGTCCAGGAGGTGGCAGCACTCACAGACCATAGGGCCCCAGGATGCACCAGCCCCTCCGGGTGTGAGCCTGGGGGGCTTCTGGCATTTCACAGGGGCTGCCCAGAGCAGCACTGTGTGAAGCAGGTTGGTGGAGCCAGGAAGTGAGGACACACTCAAGTTCTTGGATTTTCAAGGACGGAGTGGAGGAGGTGCTGAACAGAACAGTGGGTTGGACCTGGCCGTGCCCCTGGGAGCAGAATTCAACAACAGAGGACACTTTTTAACTGCGGGGAGGTCTGAGAGATCTTGAATGCAACCATCTTTAATGGTCAGACATGCAAGATGAGAAACTGAGGCTCCAGGGGAAGAGGCCACTTTCCCAAGGCCATCCGTCCACTGGAGGGCCGGCTGAGGACTGGACTCAGTGTCCTGGTTCCATTCCTGCTGCATGTGGCTCGGGACAGCATCCCGTTGTGACCAGCTATGCTTGTAAGGAAGATCATGGCCAGCTCTCCCCTCTGTGGCTGTCACGTGGTTTCATAGCCTGACAGGCAGGATGAGACCGCTCCTGTATATTCAGCAGCATTATTCACCGCGGGTGATGCTGAGAAAGCAGAGAGAGACCACCAAGGAGAAGAAAGGAATGATGTGTGTGCACATGCATGCGTGCAAAATGAGGTGGGAATATTCTCCGGCAGTGGGCTGCAGGCCGAGTCAGGCCCGCTGTGGAGCCAAGTCCTGAAAGGTGAGCGATAGGAGGAACCAGGGGCCCTGGAGAAAGAAAGGCCCCTGGCGCCAAACCACCGAGGCTAGAGTGCCGGCTCTGGCGCTCCGAACACGTGACCCACGGCTAGCTGCCCACCTTCTCGGAGCCTCTTTTGTGGAACAGAGCTAGGATTTGGAAACAATCTAGTGGAATATTAATGTAACCTGTACAGAGGAATGCAATGAGAAACATTCCAATTTTAATCTAAAGCGAGGGGAAGTTATTATTGGCTGGATTTAGGGATGGGAAAGTGTGCAAAATTGTCTTATGCCAGCCTCAGCAGGAGAGGAAGGCAGGCCTTGGTGGGAAAGGAGGTAAGGAGTCCGGAAAGGAGACTTGGCAGTGCTCAGCGAGGTGCGAGCAGGGGCAGGGAGGACCCCGGCCTGTGGGGAGGGCAAGGAGTGAGAGAGGGGTGGGGAGAGGACACTGGTCAGAGGGCACCCAGAGGAGGGTGTGAGGAGTTAGGGAGCCTCTTGGGCACCCCTGAGTGGAGTTACATGGCGAATATTGGAGGATCTATGTGCTGGTAACTGAAAGAACAGACTCACTCATTCATCCAAAGTTATTTACTGGGTGCCCGGCACTGTGCGACATGCTGGGGACACAACCGTCAGGAAAACCGGATGAGGTTCCCCGGTTCACAGTGCCTCAAGCCCAGAGATGGACCGAGGAGGTGGGAGGCTGGGGGCCGCTGGTGACTGGGGAGCTGTCAGGGTCCCGCAGAATCGAAGATGAGGCTCCGTTCATACTCTAGACAAATCACCAAGAAAATAGAGGAAGGCATCTTGTAATGGGTGTTTTCCAAGAAGATGGAAATCCCGGCAAAGATCATGAAAGACCCCTCTGGTATGAGAGGAGACCCCATCCCATGGCGAGGCTCGAGACTGCTTTGTGGCGACAGAATTCCGGGCGGCAGACCTCCACGGGATGGTTTGCCTTTGGTTTCCCCTCTGAGTGGGCTACCTTTTAATGCCCCAGGATGCCGACCTTTGATTTCACCCCTAGATGTCACCCTTTTGGGGATCATTGACCTTACCCCTCTAATTGTCTTCACAGCAACTATTTTAGTCCACACCAGTGCGCAGTTCCCGAGCACCTCCCCTGTCCCGGGCTAGAGCTCCTCCTTCTCTCTCCCGGTCACCGGGTTTGCCCCGCTCAGCTTTTCACACACCAAACAACAGGGCCCTGGTCTTTAGCTGGGCACATTTCTAGGAGGAAACAGCTAAGAAGCACAAAGAATACTGCTCTCAGTTTCCTGGAAGTTCTGTTTTCTGGCCAAAGAGGTAGAAATTGAGGTGCCCTGTTGGACTCTGGAAGGGTTCTTCCCTTCTCTCTCCATCCTGCTGCTTGGAACACGGGGCTCAGACGGCACTCCTGAGTTACCACGGTGAGGCCATGGCTAGGATGGTGAGCGAACCCCTGGAAGGAACCTGGTCCCTGGCTGCCACAAAGCACCCGTATGAGACCACACCACCGACTCGCAGTGCTTTTCCTGGAGACGGACATACACTTCTATCCAATTCGTAGCGCCACTTGCCAGCTCTCCCATTGCTGCCATACTTAACCTTGACTGACGTACTGGGACACAAGGGTGCAACGTCTTTGACCCCAGGTGGAACAGCACTGAACCTCGTTTTGACAGGTTTCTCTCCTCTGGGCACAAACCTGAAGTATTTCTGCCCTGGCTTTTTGTCAAGTTTAGAGATGAAGAAACTTAGGCTCAAACTGTATGTGACAGGAATCAGAACAGGGCATGTCACATGATAGATGCTGAATAAATGGTACTTGAGGCTAATGTGAGGAAGTCTTCCCACTTTAAGCCCCACGTGGGTGTGTGCCGACACGCCTCGCCTCTTCCCACTGTGGATGCACTCTTGCTTTCAAATCGACGACTTCTCAGGAAGTTCCATGTGTCTTTATAATTTCATCTCTATAGCTTCACTTCTGGGGAAACTTTAATGTGTGTACACACACACACACACACACACACACACACACAGGTTGTCCAAAGCCTTGATATCCTAGGTCAGCTCCTTCTAATATACCTCCTCTGCTTTCAAAACCCATGGGCCATCTCACAAAGAACAAAAGATGGAAAATGACCCTGAGTGCTCTGTGTTCCGCCAGACTGATGAGTAGGTCCCAGGTGATTTTGTGAAAGAGTTTTCCTGTCTCTCTTTCCAGTAATGTGACATGGTGATGCATGCTGGCCCGTGGGAACTAGCCTCTGCTTAGCCTCTGGTGGTGGGGTGTTTCCGCAAAGTTCTGAGGATGACAATGACGGTTTCATACCGTGGACAACACTTTGGTGTGGACTATGGGCCCCTTGGCACGTCCTAAATCACACAGCCCAGGGACAGGCACCCTTAGCCCAGGACGAGGACTCCCCACCATTCCAGTTTGCGACAGCTGGGCCCCTTCTGTGCAGGCAGTGACTTCCCAAGACAGTGTCTGATTGCAGAAGTGACATTGAACAGGAAAACAAACTTGAGGATTTGCTCAGTCAGATGATTCATAAAACAAGGAAGGCCTTTGATGCTCTATTTTTGTTGTCGTTTTTGGTCATACAACATATGAACATGTGTGTGTGTGTGTGTCTGTGTGTGGTAAGAAGAGAACCTCAGATACTAGAGCCCAAGTGAAAACATGACCTCACTAGCACTCCCCACGTCCACAGAGGGGCTCACGGGTGGAAGTTTAGTGTGCATTCTGTGGGGCTCTTTCAGGAAGCGTGTGTGTGTCCATGGTCTTAAGTAGGGTCCTGCCGTGCAGGTGTGGCTCTCCACACCTGGTAACACACTTTTCCACGCTGCCCCATTCATGTCTTCCTGTCTCGTTCACCGCGGAGCCGGCTTTTATGGCACAGACGCAGTGAGGTGTGCTGAACCGGCCCTGCAGTGATGGGAAGTGAGCTTCCTCCTGGACCAGCTGCTTGCAAATTGACCTCCAGGGGAGTCAGAGGGGCTCGGGGAGGAGGCAGGGAAAGAAACAGCTTGTGGGGCCTCAGACCTCCAAGTGGTATAAAGAAGAGCAACTTCACTTTTACTATTTTATATGTTGGGCTTCCACAAAATTGTATTCGGTAACAAGAACTCTGGGATTAAGTACCTTCTTTAAACCAGTGACGTAGCTGAACGTTCTCCCATTATAGTCGCTGGAGTGAGGGCTCAGAAGGTGGTGAGACTTCCCCAGGAGCTGGGCTCGGACCAGAACTTTGGGCTGGAGCTCAGTGCCCTTGCCACTCTACCTGAGGTTTGTCCTCTTTCCTTCCAAGATCTGGACGCATCCTGCACCCATTAGAAGGGATTATCTGGTCCCGGTCCTGAACTGAGGCCAGAGTTTTATGATGATCCACCCACAGGTCAGCTAACACATTTATGGCTTGCTTAAAGTCACGTGGTCTCATTAGAGGTGGGGGGTGAAGCTGTCCAGGGTCTGGTGTGACTAAAGACCAAACCCTGCATGTCCCCATGGTTGGGATGGCATTCTAGCTTGCTTATAGCTTATATCAAGACTGGAGCCCTGGCCAGTGTGGCTCAGTTGGTTGGAGCATCGTCCTGTAAACTGAAAGGTTGAGGGTGTGACTCCCGGTCAGGGTCATGGCTAGGTTACGGGGTCGGGTCCCCAGTCAGGGCATGTAAACTGGTCAGTGTTTCTTTCTCACATCCATGTTTCTCTCTCTCTCTCTCTCTCTTCCTCCCTTCCCCTCTCTCTTAAAATCAATAAACATGTCCTTGGGTGAGGGTAAAATAAAATTAAATTAAAACATTTAAAAATTAAAAAAAAAACTAGAGTTTCATTTCATTCACTGAGTACCTACTTTGTTATGGAAACTGTACTTTTATACACATTATTCTATTAAAAATTTTAAATTCTGCCCTGGTTAAGTGGCTTGGTTGGAGCGTCACCCCGTACACCAAAGGTCATGGGTACATCCCTGGTCAGGGTACCTGCCTAGGTTGCAGGTTCAATCCCTGGTCAGGATACATATAGGAGGCAACCAATCAATGTTTCTCTCTCATGTCAATGTTTCTCTCTCTCCTTCTCTCTCAAATCAATAAACATATCCGCAGGTGAGGGTTATTAAAAGTATCATAAACTCATTGTGAGATTATAGACTATTTCCTCTTTAGTGATGCAGAAACTGAGATATAGGAAGGCAACTCACCAAAGGCACAATAAAAGTTTGAACCCACAGCCATCTGCAATGTCAGTGCCCCTTTTTTCCAGCCAAGAGCTCCCTTCTTGGCTTGGTCAACACCGTGTCCAAGCATGTGTGTGTGGCTGCGTGCATCAGCACCGCTGGCATCAGCTCTGAGAAGAAATCCCGGAGATGGGTGCTGGTGCCAGCGCCTTGCCTTGTCACCTCCATCGCTGGCCTCCAGGCCACGGCAGCAGCCGTGCAGGGGCTGCCAGGAGCTGCCTTTCCCCTCTCTGGCTTCTCCCTCACTTTTTCAGAGCCCACTGGGCAGGACTAATATGCAGTAAAACTGATTTGTGCACTTTCCAGCCTGGCTGAGAACAACAGCCGGGTGCATTAGTTGGGAGGTATTTAATGGATGATTTATAAGATGTTGAAGATAAAACTTGAAAGATACATGGGCAGCACCGACGTGCAACATTCTTGGGGAACAGAGAACATTAAGTGCTTGATTGGCTGAGATGATTTAGAGGGCAGCCCCAGGCGGCCAGCCAGCCAGCCCCACACGGTTCAAGCAGCTCCTGTCCTGCCAGCTGCAGCCCATGGTGCAGGTCTGGGGTGCCCACGGGCTGGGGTGCCGACTGCAAAGGAAACGTCTGCTCCTCTGGGACAGAGGCCTGAAGCCTTCCGTACCATAGTCCTCTTGGGGTCACAGCTTGTATCTCTGGAGGAGAATACAGCCCACTGAAGGTGCGATGCTTCCTGGGAATGGCTTCTGCTGGGTAAAGCGATCTTGCTCTTTTCTAGAGAAGTTCATTTTAATGGTTCAGTGCAGGAAAAACCAAAACACCTGACTGGGCGCCTGTCACATTCTGGGCACACTTAGGTGTGGTGGAGTAGAGATGAACAAGGTTGACAAGGTCCCCGAATGCAGAAAATTTATAGCTTTACCTTTCTCTCTCTCTTTTTTAAAAAAATCCTCATCCTAGGATATGTTTACTGATTTTAGAGGGAGAGAAAGAAGGAGAGAGAGAGAGAGAGAGAAGAGAAGAGAAAGAAACATCAATTGGTTGTGTTCTGGAGATCGAACCTGCAACCTAGGTATGTGCCCTGACCAGGGATAGAACCCACAACCTTTTGGTGTATGAGGATAATACTCCAACCAATGGAGCCACCCAACCAGGGCTCCCCGTCTTTTGTTATTTTCTAAACAAAAAAGCCAGGGGTTGTGGTCTAATGGAAAATGTGAAATCAGAACTGTCTAGAAACATCTGACTCTCTGACTACTGACTCCCAGCACAATGAAGAGACCGAGAAGTCATTGGCATGAACAACTCTGTTCCTTCTAAATTCACTGTGGACACACACCGTCCCTGTTGCTCTCACACTCGCTCGTGGCCTCAGGGGGGCCCACACGACGTGGTAGGCTTACTTGGGGCAGAACTATAAAATAGGCCAGTGGCGCCATGCTCGTCCCTCTCAGGAGACCTTCCTTTCTTTCCTTTTCCTGCATCACCCTCTTCCCCTCCCAAAACAAAACCCCGTAGCCCTGCCCCTTCCAGGTGCTGTCTCAAAGCTCCTGGAGCCACGGCTCCATTCCCAGGAATCCAAGGTTTGCATTCAGACTCTCAAGGAAAAGTAGCCCTGACCCCCAAAGCATGACTTCCGGTGGCAGAACTTCAGTGTGCGACAGCTGCAGATGCTTAGCGAGAAGTGAGGAGAGGGTCCTCCCTGGCGCGTCGGATCTTGCTGCGTGGCGGAGACCAGTCAGTGTGCTGGTGGGGGGCAGAGCTGTCTTAGCTGCAGCGTTGCCCTCCGGGCCGCTGGAGGGCGCTCAGCAGCCGTGAGCGTCTGCTCTCAGTCTGTGCACTCAGGGAGGTGGGTCTGTGAGCCCAGCACGTCCCAACCCTTGATTCTGGGGATCCAATCAGAGGAGAAAAGCTACTCGTTTCATTTTAAGAAAACTGGCTAACCCTGGCCAGTGTGGCTCAGTTGGTTGGACCATCATCTCGTAACTGAAAGGTTGTGGGTTTGATTCCCGGTCAGGGCACTTACATAGGTTTCAGGTTGGATGCCCGGTCCTGGTGCATATGGGAGGAAACCAATGGATGCTTCTTTATTGCATCGATGTTTCTATTTCTCCAAAAGCAATGAAAAAAATGTCCTTGGGTTAGGTTTTAAAAATAAAAATAATAATAATAATAGTAATAAAAAGAAAAAAGAAACCTGACTATTGCAAATGGAAATATGAATTTACCCGATCTACGAAATGGGGGAGAAGTTTTTCGTTATAGGAAAACAAAGACATCGGATGCACTTGCAGGAGTTCAGGAGAAAGGGGGAGCAGTGGTTTTAGGGCAGGTGACACGTGGGCTTGTCCACATTCTCACAGCCATTTTACAGAGAAGGAATTTGAGGCCCAGAGATGTTAAGGGAGTGGAAAGTTCGCCCAGCTCATCAGTGGCAGGATCCAGATTTGTGCTCGAGTCATCTGTCATCCGGGCAGAAGTGGGGCCGGCCAGGCTTTTCTTACGCCTGGAGGCAGGCCCTGCTGTGGTGGCCGGGTGCTGACAGCCCCGCCCCCGGTGGCCCACCCGCTGCCTGCTCTCACTTCCCATTGTGGCGGCCACCTGTCCGTCCTGCGCAGCTCTGGTCTGTGAAAGAAAGATGTAGCTAATTAGCCACACTGCAGTTTTGTGAAGGGGGAGAGAGCCATCCAGTGATGACTTCCGCGTTTTGAATAATGGCTGCTCTCTGGTCTCTCTGTGCCCAGCAGCTCCAAGGTCAGAATACATTACAGACGTGATCAATATCTCCGACAAACAGCAGTGACCATGGCTGAGGCACTGCCTGCGACGGGCTGTGGAGAGAGGAGGCTACCCGAAGCTCTTGAGAGGTTAATTCAATTTAACTAGAGTTTGCCGAGGTCTGCGGGGCTAGGCGTCGTAAAGGATGATGAAAAGATTAAGATACGAGCCAGATTGATTGTCTAGCTGGAGTAGAATATACTAATAAAAACTATATGAAAATAGGAGATAATAGATAAGTGGGGATTGAAGCATGAACGAGCCGAATGCTGGACTTGTCCTCGGAAGACCTGTGTTCGACTCTCGACAGTCTGCTAGCTGTGTGTCTTAAGCAAGGCACTTAACCGCGCCGAGCCTCATGTCCCTCGGCTACAGAGACGATCGTTTTAGCCTCTCAGGGTTGTTTTGGGGAGTAAATAAAAGATCTGATGAATGTAAAATTCAGCTTTGTATCTGATGTGTAGATACAGATGAAAATGTAAATATATAGCTATATTAGGGGCTGGTTAATTTAAAATGGCCTAAAATAAACACCTATTCAGCTCAAGGTTCTGTGAGTTGGTGGTTTGGGCTGGACTGAGATGCACAGTTCTGCTCGTGGCCTCGGCTGGTCTCTGTGGGGTCTCTCTGTGCATCTGTGGTCAGTTGGTGGGTTGGTTAGCAGTTGGATGATCTCGGAGGGTCTTGTGCCTGGCGGCTTGCATGCTGCTGACAGAGACGACGTGGGTGAATGGGTCATGTTTTCGTCATCATCTAGGCGGCTAGTTCTTCACGTGCACTGTTGAGTTTGAATCTAGCAGATTAAAAGCACAGGAAAGTCCCAGCTATATTGGCAGCAGGGTCTCTGAGGAAAGGACAAAGATTAAGTCATTAGCTTCTGTATTTTCTCACCACAGGGACGGGGGCGGGGGTCCACATGGGTTCGGGCCATCAGTGGTCAGGGAAGCCTTCCTGGAAGAGGGAGATTTCAAGCTG
>PVJI01009160.1:0-66835 GCA_004026765.1 Micronycteris hirsuta
TCTCCTTTCATTTTTAAAAACATTCCAATTTAGTTTTTTCTCTGAGGTACTCCTTTGACTTTTATGTCTCTCTTGGTTTGAATGAATGAATGAATACAGAGTTGGCATTGTTCCCTGACCGGTTGAAATGTTCCTTTCAGGTGCTGCTGACCCGTGGCCTGGCGAGACCCCGGCCCTGTCTGTCCAAAAGCACTTTAACGGCAGCCTTTTCTCTGGCGTTGCGGTGAGTAGGGACAGCTGTGGCTGGCCTGCCTCCGAGGGCTTTGCCCTCTCGGTTCTCTTTCCTCTGGTCACTCCTGTTGGGTCTGGGTTGGCCCACTTCGTCAACAGGAAGTGTTGGTCTGTGGGGGAGGGAGACAGGCGTGTCTATGACTGTTCTTTTTCCTATCTTCTGTCTGTAGCCCTGAATGTGTGTGCTCTCAGTCAGCGTGTGTCAAGATAAAATCCCTTCTCCTTTTGAGCTTTTAGTTGATAAAAGAAACCTATGAGCTGGAGGAGGGCCAGCAAGGGTGGCAGAAACAGGTGGAACAGTGTTACAAACATGGGTTTAGAATGCTTGGCGGGCCAGCCCCGGCCGGTGTGGCGCAGCTGCTTGAGTGTCATCCCACGAAGGGGGAAGGTCGCCGGTTCAGTTCCTGGTCAGGGCACATGCATTCCAAAATCACTCATTTCCCTCCCTCCCAGTCACTACCCCCTCACCTCTCCCCATGTAGTTTTTTATTCTGCCTTTTTTTAAAGTTTACTATGTACCTTGAGCATTTTCTCATGTCAGTAAAACTTCAAAACTGATTTTTCATAGCTGTGTCATACGGCTCTACTGCCCTCAGCTCAACCATTCCCTCAGTGGACGCCCCATTTTCAGTGTTTAGTTTTTCTGGAAGTCCGGTGACGCATAATTCCAAGGGGCTTGGGGGTGTGGGTAGGGCTGCTGTTTTGTCCCAGGTTCACATGCAGACCTCTGAGTGAGGTGACCTGTCTGTGTCTAGCCCTGTGATTGCTGCACAGTTTTCAGACAACCTGATTCGGCCGTTCCTCATCCACATCATGTCTGTGCCTGCTCTCGTGACTCACCTTAGCACAGTGACCCCCGAGGTAAGTGGGCTCCAAGTTCCCCCAATTCCACTGTTGCCTTTCTTCTTAGAAATCAGAGCGTAAAATGTTTTCTCTGTTAATTCCCACCTCTTCCCCTGAGTTTTCTTCTAAATCAGTAGCCACTGTGGGCACACTTTGTTAATAGCCCAAAGAAACAGGTTCTCATCTTTGTTGCTTTTATTTTTGGAGATCAATAGCATGTTTGGCTACTAGGGGGCGACCTGCAGGTGGTCCAGTTCTTGCTCTAATGGGAAATTCTTCCGTCAGCTTTTGCTTTAACAGTCTGCGCTTGTTTGCAGCGCCTTGCTGTTTTGGAATCCCATGACTTGCTTCGTAAATTCATCACATTTTTAAGAGATAAAGATCGATGCCGTGATGTCTGTGAAAGTTTAGAAGGATGCCACACGCTTTGTCTAATGGGTGAGTATCTGTGGCTGGAATGTGAATGTGTTCTGGACGTCGGGAAAAGCCCGGGTGTTTTATTTTCCCCGTTCTGGTGACCATAAGCTGTGTTTGGTAATGATTAGCAGTGCTTACAGTAAGAACACGTAATCAGATAGACAGTTGAAGTAGACATGTGAAACTGAAAATCACATAGGAAATATATCAGCTCGGCAAACTGGTTGAGTGACTGTAAATGAATGTTTAATTTCAGCCCTTCCTTCCTGTCAGCGCAGGGGAAATTGAAAACTGCCTGGATAATTCCAATCTCGGGAGAAGGAGGAGTGCGGCCGGGGCGGGCTCGGAGTAGGGCCCGCATCATCTGCTTTACTATGTTTTCATTATAGGTGAAAGGGTTTGTGGGTAGAAGCATTCAAAAACAGCAGACGTACATAATTCTCATTGTCTAATTTATTTTACATGAAAAAAGGTTCTTGGGGCTAAGTTTTAACGGAGTCCCCATATAAACCATGTTAAATAACTTTGGTGAACTTTGAAAAACTGATTTCTAGGAAATTTAGATATTCTTCAAAAGATTATTTCCTATGTTAACCTCTGGTTTTAAAATCTTAGCATAACATTAAAATGTCATGCTAGCTAAATATCTCATACCTCTGCGTGCCAGATATTTTGTGTGTCATACAATCTTCACATCAGGAGTGGGGGTCATTATTCCAGTCTTCCTGAGGAGGAAGCGAGGTTCGAGAGGTGGGTTGAGGGTCACGCGGCTGTTCTGGGGCAGAGCCGGGACCAGAAGCTGGGTTGGCCTACTTCTGAGCCCTCCACCGCTCTGCAGCGTCAGCACTGACAGGTGCCCGCTCTGCGGAGCTGCTCGCTGCACGCCAGCATGGCTGCTCGAGCCCCGGGCAGAGAGCAGGGCTGGGTGCCGACAACGCGCGTCTGTCTGGGCCCGGTGTGCTCAGCCGCCTCCTCGTCTGTTTGCAGGCAACCTCCTGCACTTGGGCTCCCTCAGCCCCAGAGTGTTGGAGGAGGAGACGGATGGCTTTGTGAGCCTGCTCACCCAGATGCTGTGCTACTGTCAGAAGTACGTGTCCCAGAAGAAGTCCAATCTGACCCACTGGCACCCTGTCCTTGGCTGGTTCTCCCAATCCGTGGACTATGGGTGAGTCCCAGAGGCAGATCACTCTCTCTCCTGCCGCCTGCTGCCTCTCTCCCATCACCTCTCTCTTCTTTCTTTATTTTGGCTTATGTTGCTTTGTTTCTTAGTACGGAAGTGATGTATATTCACTGTATAAAGTGCAGGTAAGAACAAAAGAGAGTAAAAGCGATGTCATGATGCCGCTACCCAGGGACAGCCGGTGTGCACGCCCTTCCAGCCTTTTTCCTCACAGGCGTTCCCAGAAATGGATCACGTCGGCTTGTCTTTAGTTCTGTTCACATGGTGTCTGTAAATGCTCTCTTCTCTTCTCCAACATCACTTTTTTGGCTGCCTGGCTGCCATATTTTGGGGATACTAAAATCAGACGCATGATTCAAAGGGAATTGAAGTCCTTCCAGATGCTTTTCAAGCGGTGGAATGTAAATTTTAAAAGTTTTAATCAAGAACTTAAAAATATTTTCTAAAAAGCACCACTGGGCTAGAAGGTAGAGGTTACGCGAGGTGGCGTCACACATTGAAAAGGTGAGCCCTGGGATGGCCGAATGGGGCTCAGGTCTAAGGCGGCCATGCTGCTCAGCCGTGTTCCTGGGACCCCTGGCAGGTGCTCTTGAGGCCAGGGAAGGAAATCTCCAGGTTTTCTCCCTTTTCTTTTTTTGGAAAGATTTTATTTATTTTTAGAGAGAGGGGAAGGGAGGCAGACAGAGAGGGAGAGAAGTAGCACTGTATGGTTGCCTCTCATGTGGCCCTCACTGCGGACCTGGCCCGCAACCCAGGCATGTTCCCTGACTGGGAATCGAACTGGTGTCCCTTTGGTTCCCAGCCCGCGCTCAATCCACTGAGTTACACCAGCCAGAGCTCTCCCTTTTCCTTTTACCCGAGTGACATCCAGTTAAAAAAAACTGATTGTCAGCTGACAACCAGCGCACTGCCCCACACCGAGGAGGGTGGAGGAGCCTGTGCTGGGCATCGGGCTGTCGTGGGCAGAGTGTGGGGCGGAAAGCACAGTGGTGAACAGCCTGGTCTCTCTGGAGAGACCTTGGACAGGCCTCTTCACCTCCCTTTCTTCATCTGGAACGAGGGGGGAGGAGTGTCAGAGCAGTGACTGAGACGAGGCATGTTGGCGCCCGCCCCAGGCCTGGCCCGTGCCCGACGGGTGGTGGCTCTTGCCGCTGTGGCACTGAAAGGCAGTGAGAGCCACCACAGGGTCTCAAGCAGGGAGGCAGTGAGGGCGGATTTCGGGGGGTGCATCCGATGCTGGGGGCTGCGGTGTGGAGTGGAGAAAGCAGCACCTGAAGGCAGTGAGACTCCTAGGAGGCTGGAGAGTCAGCGAGAGTTGTGGGCCAGGCCTGAGGGCTGGCTGTGAAGGGGAGGGCAACACAGCAGGCGCGAGACGGCTTTTGTCATCTTAGTGGCAGACAGGTTGGAACTGGGATGAAGAGCAGGTGAAGGGTGTCCGGGAGATGGCGGTGACATGTGGAGCCTGGGGACGAGGGAGGGCAGTGGTGCTGTTGGCAGCACAGGGAGTCTGGGTGGAGGGACAGGGAAGATAGGTCAGTGCCTTCCACATCCAGGCTGCAGCAGCGATTCATGGAGCCCCCTTTTTAAAGTACCGTTATCTCATTGACCGTGTTGAATGGCAGATCCCAGCTACACCTCTGAGTGGAAGGCCCTCGCTGGCCATTCGCCAGGTGGAACTGACAACCTGGTCTCCTTTTCTCTCCCAGCCTTAACGAGTCGATGCCCTTGATCACCAAACAGCTGCAGTTCCTGTGGGGGGTACCTCTGATCCGGATCTTCTTCAGTGACATCCTGAGCAAGAAGCTGCTGGAGAACCAGGAGCCGGCGGCCCATGTGCAGCCGGCATCCCCGCAGAACGTGCTTCCCGTGAAGAGTGAGTGGCTGGAGCAGGCCGGCCGTGCCTCTGCCGGGCTGGGCGCACCTTCTGGGTGTCCGGGTGCCTGTCCCTGTCTGTGGTGTGACAGTCTGCTTCTCCCCCAAAGATTTGGAGACTGCTTAAATCAATTTTACATTTAGCGAAACAGTGGGAAAAATCCTTAGCAATAGACAACAGGACCTGGGAAATAAATATAGGTGAGCAAAATCAAGGTCGTGCTTAGAGAATGTCCACTGATACATGTTCCACGGGGGCGGCCACGGTTTTCTCTGAGCTCCCATTTGGCCCTGAACTCAGTAGGCAAGATGAAAAGGGGCTTGGGACCCTTTCTTCCCGTAAAGAGGAAGACCTGTTTCTTAGGGGAGGCAGAGCTTTTCTGCATGGCTAATCATAAAAGAAACCTCCCAGGTGGGGCACCATCAGGAGGCGACTCTGGGTCACCTGCACAGCGGTGTCCCATTGCAGGGTCAGCGACAGGTTTTGTGGAGAGGTTTCCCGCTGCGCGTGCTGATAAAAGTTAAGGAAGTGCCACCAACACATGAGTTGGTGGAATTACCTGCCCGCAACAGATTTGCAGGGTCAGGGCGGCTTTTCCTCTGCCAGCCAGCGCGGCAGAGTCCCATCTCGTAGCTGTCAGTGAGTGTGGGCTGAGCGAATGTCACTGCAGCAGGGTACAGAAGGGAAGGCTTAAAACAAAAGTAGAGTACAACCCCAAGCTGAATGTCAGTACTTGACGCTCACACCCCTTCTTCCATCTGAAAGCACAGAAAGTCAGGGATCAACCAGGTCCCCTGTCTTTTCTCCCCTTTCCCCTAATATAGTCCTTGGAATTTTTACCTTTGTGTGTTCTGAAGTGAAGTGAAGTGAAGTGGTACGCAGAAAGATCCCATGTAAGAATTCTGTTGTCTGGCTTCTGAAAAATTTTCTAATTCTGAAAATGTCTTTGGGTTTTACCTAAAATCCTATTGTTAACACAGTTCTGATTTATTCCAAAGAGATGCTTGAATCAAGCAGCAGCTGCACTGTCAGCTTGTGGCTGTAAATTAGGAATGTGACTGAAATGCTCTTCTAGTTACAGGGTGGGACTGGGCCAACAGCGGAGCCTCTGCTCACGTGCTCCTTCTCCTCTCCACTGCCAGATCTGCTGAAGCGCGCCTTCCAGAAGTCCGCGTCCGTGCGGAACATTCTGAAGCCTGTCGGGGGCAGGCGTGTGGACTCCGCGGAGGTGCAGAAGGTCTGCAGCATCTGTGTCCTCTACCAGACCTCGCTGACCACTCTGACCCAGATTCGGCTGCAGGTTCTCACAGGTTCGAGAACCTGGGGCACCCTCTGTCTCTCACATGTGGCTGGCAGTTTTGCTTGGAACAAGTCGATTTTCCTCTGGCTTCCTCGAAGAGAAGTAGGATATTTTTGAGCCATTTTAGAGACCAATTAGTTAAGCAGCTGAAACTAACCTCCATTCTAGCACTTCCAGTTTGTTCCTGTGACCTGGTCCTTTATGTTAATTATGAAAGAATTTGCTCTTTAAAAGTTACTACTTTTTCTGGAGAGAAAACTAGGAAAGACAACGAAGCAGAAAAAAAGAAAAGCTACTCTTAATCACAATCCAGACACAACTACTTGAGCCTGAGCGTGCCGCTTGTATACGTGTTTAGATTGAAGTGTATGGTTTTATCCTCCCTTTTCCATTAGTCACCTTACAGACATTTGACCATGCCAGAAACTCTTCAAAACCTCGTTTATGTAGGCTGCACAATGTCCTTGTGTGGATGTGCCCAACATTTTCCTTTGTAGCTGAGCAAGGAAGAGAGTCCCCTCTGTGAGCAGAGTTGGGTGTCCAGGACTTTGAGGTGGCGGTGCAGGAGTTAGTGTGAATTGTTATGATCAGGACAAATAGTCTGTAAGCTCTGATGCTGTTTGCTACATAAAGGATTAAGAGCTTCTCTGATGCATTTTTATATGTTTTTAAATCATAAATTGCTGCTGCCTCTCTGTCTCACACATACTATTTCACCTTCAGGTGTTCACAGCGCACCTGTGTGTGCCCAGCACTGAGGGTGTGCAGTGAGTTAGACAGCCACGGTCTGTGTTCCCAAGGGGATCATGTTCTGGTGGGAGAGACCTGTAATAAGCAAGGGGAGGATGTATTTCATGGAATGGTGGGCGTGTGACAGTGACAGTAACGAGAGACAGTGCTGGCTCAGGCTAGAGCACGGTTTCTGTCTCGGCACGGTGACTGGTTGATGGTTCGATCCAGGTAATTCTTTGTTGTAGAAGCCACCCTGTCGTTACAGGATGTTTAGCAGGCTCTGGCCCTGACCCACAGATGCCAGGAGCACCTTCCCCTACCCCCTAGTTATGACAGCCATACCTGTCTCCAAACATTACTGAATGCCCCTGGGGGACAGAATCCTCCCTGGTTGAGTATATCTGAGCTGGTGTAGTGATGGAGATGGAAGCAGGGGGACATAGGATCTGTTTCAGAGGTAGATTGGATTTGGGGGACTGGGGCCTAAAAGTTTCAAAGATGGTGCCAGAAATTTTGGCCCAAGCAACAGTGTGGATGAGGGGGCCAGTTGCTGTACTGGGGCTGGCTGGGGGCCGGGCTTGTGGGGCATCGAGAGCTCTGCTTTGCCCGTGATAAGTGTAAGGCACCTGCTGTCACGTGAGTATAGTCCACCGGGGCGTGAGCAAAGGGGTGGCATGTGAAGCCTTGGGCCTAGGGCAGGCTCCCTGAGGAGAGTCTCCCTGCGGGGGGAGAGGAGAGGGGGCCCAGACCAAGCCTGGGCAGCCCAGCACCTTATGTGAGGCTTTGTACGGTGTACTGAGGGAGATGGTTTTGCTGCCTGTGTTCAGCTTTATAAGGTGACCACAACTTGAAGCATCCTCCCTTGTCCCAGTTAAAGAATCCAAAAAGAAGTTTTTTAGCCAACTTGATAACATATACTTACAGGAATGAAGATAAACTAGTTTAAAAGTGTCTGTATATTATCCAGTCTATTAGTGCTGTGCACATTAGCTTATAGAAAATACACTAATTTTAACAATACTGCTGTTTTTCTACTCTCACAATTTGCAAAGCACCTTTGTGCTCCTCACAAGTGCATGACGGTCCTGCAGCCCCGAGCTGCCCCTCCGACAAGGCTGTCCAGAGCACGGCGTCTCTATTTCTGTCCGGTGGCTCAGGAGGCGGCCCTTGGACCGGCACGAGGCTGTCAGCGCGTGTTCTGGCCGCACCGGGACTGGCCGTGTGCACTCTGAGGGCGGTCGCTTCCCGTTTGTCCTGTGGGCGCGTGTTTACCATCGCCACAATGTAACTGCCTGTTCTGTTTCTCTTTTTTCCCTCTCTTTTTCTATTTGTATTTTAGACTATTTTTAAATTGTGAGGTTGCTGCATGCTATAACCACATCCCCTGCGCCTGAAAAGCTGGGTCAGACGTACGGGTGATAATGAGGCAGTGCTTGGCGTTTCCGCTCCTGCCTCGCAGTCCTTCAGTTCGCCCTCTAACACCCGTCAGTGCCACTGATGGTCGTCCCGCCCCCCGTCCCAGGCTTGTGTGTCTTCCCAGACAGTTCTGTCTGAAATGAAGTCATGCTGTCAAATGGGAGGTGTTGTGAGGACTCAAATATAAGGTGGCTCCTCCTTTTCTGAGGAATACGGTGAGGAACACGCTGTTATCACATGTTCAGTGACGCGTGGAACTTCAGAGCCAGATTTTCCAGGTCAGCAGCTGTAGTTGATAGACATAAACGGAACAGTGACGTAGCCTGTGTGTCTGAGGCCTTGTAGCCATCACGAAGCCGACTCACACCGTCCTCACGCAAGGTGGGACTCCTGTGTAACTCCTGACGGTGTCCCTGCCACGAGCAGTCATTGCTCTCCCACTTTTAACACAGAAAAGTGGCAGCAGATGAGAGGAAAGCTTTGCTAGATGTGGGTAAGCCTGCAAGGCAGTTTAAACTAGGGCTTGATACGCTACTGGCCGACGGCCGGGTCCCACCCACCACCTGCTTTTGTAAATACAGTTTTCTTTGAACAGAGCCACATTCACATTGTCTATGGCTGCTTTTTTGCTGCAGTGGTTAATTGAATGGTTGTGACAGAGACTGACTCACAAAGCCTAAAAATACTGACTCTGGCCATTTCAAGAAAAAAAGGTGCTGATCTCTGATTTAAAACATAAACGCTGAATCAGACAGACCTGGGTCTATAGTTGGTTTTGACATGTATTAGCTGTGTGGTTTTTGAGCCAGTTAACATCTGTGGTCTTCAGTTTCCTCACTCTAAAAACGGAGATAACATTGGGGTTCACATTGGGAAGGAGATGTACAGGCATGTCAGCTATCGGCTTGGCCAGATGTGCATTTAGTTTTTTCCGTAAAATAAAAGACACGTTTCATTTTCACCATAACTTCATTGATTTGGATATTTTGAGTATATTGGCTACTCCCGCATGGTAGAATGCTGATTGTTCTCAATTACTGTCTTGATTTGATCGCTGTCACCTTCAGCTGGTGTACCCGACTACAGAGCATCATCCAGCGAGAAATCTCCAGCACGAAACTTCGAAAACCACTTTTGACACACATAGTCAGTCACAGCACCTGCTCCATGCACTGCACAAATCTTTTTGTGCATTTCAGTTGCTTTTTTACCTTTCTGGAAATTATAAAGCATAATATGCCAAACATGTTGTTTATATTCTTCCATCTTCAATATTAAAATGGCTACATAAAAATTCACCAATTTTGATAAGATTTTTTTTAATGCACGCTGATATGATAGCTGTCACAGTGCAGTCTAACAACTGGTTTCGAATTACAGTAAAGACAACTAAGCGCTGCTAGAGCCATGTTGTGGAAAAAAACCAAGCAAACTTTTTGGCCAGCCAGTACTTGGAATAGCATCTGGCATATAGTAAGTACCTGTTAAACGTTAGTTGTTATTATTCTCACGGTGATAATGATTTTCTTAGAAATTGCACCTGCTTTCTCTCACATTAATTTCACTAGCAGGTGTGTTTTGTTTCCCGAACGAACACGGAGATGATGGACTAGACGGAGCCCCCGTCTGAAGCCTGGGTTTCTCTGGCCTCTTTTAGGTCTCACCTACCTCGATGACCTGCTGCCCAAACTGTGGGCGTTCATCTGCGAGCTGGGGCCCCATGGAGGGTTAAAGCTCTTCTTGGAATGCCTCAACAATGACACCGAAGAGTCAAAGCAGCTCTTGGCCATGCTGATGCTGTTCTGTGACTGCTCCAGGCACCTTGTCACGTAGGTGGACTGTGTGGTCCTGAATTCCTTTCCTAAGATGTGGGGAAACCACAGCACGGTGTTAGGAAGGAAGCAGTTGTCGATGTGGTAACTGCCAACATTTGGGTGGCAGCGCCCACCGCTTGCTTTTGTAAGGAACATTTTAGAAGAAGTAGATACAGAAACATTTACCAAGTGGGTGGCATATAATAGGGGTTCAGCAGTGAGAGCTGGGTCAATACCACCGACTGTGGGCTTTGGGGTTTCCTGGATCTGGGTCCAAAGTACTTAAGCCGTTTACTCCCTGTGCCAGATCGTTTACTAGAAAATTTCAGAGCCAGGGAGCCCGGGTGTGAGACTGAGATACCCCGGGCAGCGGGGCAGGAGGCTGAGCCTCGGTTCCCTCATCAGTAGAAGGGAGACAACATCACCAGTGTTGACGGGAAACAAATGAGAAAAGGACTCTCAGGTCCTTAGTACCATGCCTGACAGTGAGGAATTAGCAAGTGTTAGTCCTGTTCTGCTCCTTTGTTCCTTAAGCTTATGGGTCTATCTGTGTGCTTGGTGTTCTTTTAATTCCCCTTTTCCCCAAAAGGTTGAAGAATCATAAGGTAGATTGGACCTCAGACAGTTATGTTCAGGCCAGAAGATGTTGGCTGGGAGGCATCAGGGCCTTGTAGCTGGCAGGTTGGGTAGGAATCATGGAGGGAAGGGCTTGGCGAGCAGCGGAGGCAGGAGCAGCGGTCTGTAGCTGCTGGTGCCGGTTCCCTGAATCGCTGGGTCAAGGGTGACCCAAGAGGGAGGCAGATTCTAAGGTGAATGGAGCCGTGTTAGGATTTTTCAGATGGAGATGTATCTTAAATAGTTCATTTATTCATCTGTTTTTCCAGATGTTATCCATTCACTCGTGAGTACCTCTCAGGTGCCTAATGAGTGCCGCTGGTGCCTGTTGTAGATGCAGGAAAAAGAGTCCACAGCTTTTCTCAGGAGGCACAGACTCTCAGTCAGGACTCCTTGATATTCGGGCATGACTTCAGGCATGAATTAAGAAAGTGTCACAGTCAAATCCTTATGAGGAAGAAAATAGATAGAGTAGAGCTCACTGGTTTTTGTGACTGTGCTTTTGAGCTCTTCACTCTGGACAATTCAAATCAGTTGAAAGCAGAGAGAACATAGTGCAGTGGGCCCTGTGTGTCCATCACGGCCTCAGCCGAGACTCACCGCCAGTCCTGCTCCCTCGGTCCCCCGCCCGCTCTCCTCTCCCTCGTCCTTCTGGAGCCCAGCCTAGACTCTTGCCACCTTGCCTGTAAATTTTACAGTAAGTGACTCTAAAGCACGGAGCCTATTTCTTAACCTTATTTTGTCTTTTCAGAAGTGTAGATCTCGTTCTTCCCCTCTTCTCAGTGGACAGTGTGAATAATTTTCTGTTCGATGTAGGATCCTTGACGACATTGAAGTCTATGAAGAACAAATCTCATTCAAACTGGAGGAACTGGTCACCATCTCCTCCTTTCTGAACTCCTTCGTATTCAAGATGATCTGGGATGGGACCGTAGGTAAGGCAAAGGTGGCAGCCACCGTCTGGTCTGTGCCACAGGGCGGGGGTGGGGGGGTGCCGGGGGCGGTGGCAGCAGCTGATTCAGCCTCGTTGTCTGTCAGCGTTGACTGAAAGCGCACGTTTCCTCACCTGGTTACAATTTTTTTTTCTTCATGTTCTGTCCATGACTTCTTAAGACAGTGCTGTGGTTAAAGAAGTCTTGTTCTCCCACGTGGTTTTCCAAGATTTGCTTGTATGTGTCAAGAATTGTTAATGATGATTAATTTGCCCCAAATCTCCTTTTGATTCTTTGAGTTGATTTTATCTTTGAGAAGATAAAATGTGGGCCAGGCCACACCTCAGCTGAGAGTCCCCCTGGTGTGTTCCCAGTGGTCCAGTAAAAGCTGCTTAGATCAGAAAGGTCCTGGGATGACACAGTAGTGGGAGGCGGCGTGAGCCATTGTGTCTGAGACAGCCAGGGCCCTCTCGACGCCGGGAGCACGCGCAGGGTGCCCTGTAGTCCCGTGGGCTCCACGTGGAAGTCAGAGTCAGGGAGAGGAAGACCCTCATGGGACTCGAGGACAGGAGCTGTCCTCCCCACTCCTCTCCAGTGGTGATCAGCTCCGTGAGTGTGACTCTCTGCTTGTGTGCCCACAGAGAATGCCAAGGGCGAGACCCTGGAGCTGTTCCAGGCCGTGCACGGGTGGCTGATGGTGCTGTACGAGCGGGACTGCCGGCGGCGCTTCGCCCCCGAGGACCACTGGCTGCGCCGGTGAGCGCGGGGGCGGGGAGTGGGTTTACGGGCCGGGGTCTCCGCTGTCAGGCTGCCCACGGCAGAGCACCTGTCAGGATGGATGACCTAGCCGTCACTTCTGTTAAAGCATGCTTACCCTGGAGAGAGTAGAGCTCGTGATAGCAGCAAAGTGAGGCCACATTGATTGGGCTGGCCAAAATGTCCAAATGGGTTTTTCCTTAAAATAAAAGACACATTTTTTCATTTTCACCAGTAACTTTATTGATCTGGATACTTTGAGTATGCCGGCTGTCTCTAGCTGTCAGCTTCTAGTGGGCAGAGGCCAGGGGTGTCGCTGAACATCTTCCAGTGCATAAGACGGCCCGACAGCAAAGGATTATTTGGCCAAAGTGTCAGTAGTACCAAGAAACTTCGCAAAGCACTTTTGACACAGAACCTTCTCCACACACTGCATTAATCTTTTTGTGTGTTTCAGTTGTGTTTTTACCTTTTTGAAATAATAAAGTATAATGTGCTAAAATGTTATGTATTTTCTTCCATCTTCAATATTAAAATGGCTGCACAGAAATTCACCAGTTTTGACAGGTTTTTTTGTAAATACATGCTGATATGACAGCTGACACAATACAATCTAACAAAATTGTTTCAAGTGAAGTTAAGGATCACTAAGTACTACTAGAGCCATTGCAGGGAAAATCTAAAATAACTTTCTTGGCCAACGCAGTAGGAAGTGTTTCTTACCCACACTGGGAAGAAGAAAAGTTTTCAGCTGAACCGAGCAATAGGTTATGTTAGTTAAATGGCTGTTTTTAGAAATCAGAATCAGTGGGGTAAAAAGTACAGCCAGGTCTTCTGGGAGACGGGGTCAGGGAGCCCTCCTGCAACAACTAAACACGAGATCCTGTCCACACTTTGTTGATCAATGACATGTCAACCCCTGTGTAACTCTTGAAGGCGGGGCGTCGGAGCCAGACTGGCAGGCTTTTCTGCGAAGTGCCGGGCGGTACGTTTCCTGTCTCCGCTGCCGCTGCTCAGCTCGGCCACGGCAGCGTGGCAACAGCTGAAGACAGTAGTGAATCGGTGCGGCTGTGCTCCAGTAAAACTGTGTTTACAGAAATGGGAGGCATGGCCCACTGGGTGTAGCTTGACAAGAATGGTTTTTTTGTTTGTTTTAATTATTCCAAACCCATGTCTTTTTAAGGGATCTCAAACCTAGCGTGCTCTTCCAAGAACTGGACAAGGACAGAAAACGGGCACAGCTGATCCTGCAGTACATCCCGCACGTCATTCCACACAAGAACGTGAGTCGCACTCACAGCTGGGCTCCGTGTGCGTCTTTCTGTCCCGCCGCGTGGTTCCTGAGTTTCCATCTCTGCTGCAGAGATGGGAGGTGAACAACTGAGATCAGTCACTCAGTCAGTGCAAATCGTGATTGGATCTTACCCTGCGTCGTGTACCAAACTAAGTAACGGGGCACAGAGATCAAAGGCAATGTGAACCGGCAGTTCTGGTAGAGTGGGGTGTATGTTGCAAGGGTGGATGCTGTGGGAGCCCAGCAGGGTTCAGGGGCACAGGCAGCGGTGGGCAGTGTTCACAGGCCTCAGGTGAGACTGAGTGCAGTGCTCTTGGGAGAGGACGTGAGGAGGAAGTGAAGAAGCTAAGGAGGTCTGTAGGAATTGGAGTAAGAAGAGCCTTGTCCGTCAAGGGCAGGAACTTGGATTTTATCCAAAGCCATTGGAGAGTTTTCAGCTTTGGAGGCACCTGGTGAGAGCTATGCTTCCGAAAGTCCTTGTGGGTGTGGTGTGAGGCACTGGCTAGAGGCAGAGATGTTGAGGCAGTCTGGCCGGGGCTCAGTGGGGCCACAGCGGTAGGAGACAATAAAGTCAGGAGGTAGCACAGCAGGCCTTGGAGGACGGCGACGTTCGGAAGAGAAGGAAAGGAGGAACTCGGGTGATGCTCCTGTGTCTGGTTTGAGTGCCTGGGGGAGCCTTCCCTAAGATAAGAACGTGGCAAGAGCAGGTCTGGGAAGTGCTGGTGAGGTCAGCCTTCAGCAGGTAGCACGGGAGGTGTCCGTGACTCCTCAAGGCCATTGGACAAGTCACATTTTCACAAATTAAATCTTACTTTTCAGAGACACTTCCTCCTCACAGCTCTCTGACACAGTTTTGACCTTGACGGTAACACTGCATGTTAGTCACTCTTTACTCCCCAGCAGTGGTTCACAAGTGGACGTTCCTGTTTAGATTCTTACTGCACTTGACAGTGGAGCCTCTCAGAGGTGAGGGAGCTCGTGGCGATGACGCCGTCACATGTGCGCTCTGTGGGAGAGCCCTTCAGCGGTCTCCCTGCCCTTGACCAGAGAGAGCGTGCAGCCGTGCAAGGCGGCCTTTCTGTTGCCGTCTCTGCCGAGGGAGGGGGCGCTCTTCCTCACCTTCAGCTGGCTGGCTTCTCTGTAACTTCTCCGCTTTGGCCACTAAAGGAGGAATCTCCTCTCTTCTGAGATTTGCCTTCTGAGCCTCCTGTTGTCAGGGGCTAGCAGCCTTCCCCAGCTATTACTCCTCGTTGATATGGTTTTCAGCCTTCATCTCCTGGGCCTAGCCCGGTTCATAGAGTCTGACTTCACACGCAGCGCCGTAGCTGGGACCTGCGTGTCTGTGCAGTCAGCCCTGGGCTGTGGCGTTCCCGTACCTTACAGCAGGGTCTCCGCTCTGTCTGCAGCTCACAAACTGTGTGCCAGGGAGCCCCGCGTTGTCACAGGACATTGTAGGTTTTATGGGGCACACAGTGAAATCTGGTGCATTCTATATGAAGCACCAGCTTAAGATCACAGTTTCAGCACTTTTCAATGATGTCATGCTTGCTAAGCTGGCTTTTAAAAATGAAACTTAAAAATCTTCTATTTTAGTATATGTGTATTTTTAAAATACAGGTATTCATTTCTTAGCACATAAATACTTAAGTGGTTTACTACATGGAACTGTAAGGATTGCTTGTGACATACGAGTGCCAGGAAAGAATGCCAAGTCGTTGGGGAAGCTCTGAGGTCACGTGGGTGGCTAGTGCGTCCAGGCTGTATTCCAGTCCTCACCAGGTTTTTTCCTTTTGGGAATTCTGCCTAAGGTTGCCATTGAGTCTTTTTGTCCTTGCTTCATAAAATCTCTCTTCCCCCCCATTGGGAAAATAAGGCCCTCCCCATCGTTGTTTGAACACTCTTACAGCAGCGATTCTCAAAACCAGGACGGGGCAGAGGGTTAGCGCTCGCCTAAAGGGACTTGTCAGAACCTTGAGAAAGGAGAGAGAAGGTGCTTTTCAAACGATAATTGAGAAATATCACCAGTAGGACCACGACGTGCTTGAGGGCACAGAGGAAGCAGATAAAAGGTCGGGAACCTTTATTCTATAGGATCGTTTTTAAAGAATTCTGACAGTGAAAAGAATTACCTTTGAAATGTTTCTGTTTTTTAAATTTATAATATTGATTTCCTTTAAAGCAGGCATGGCTATATAAAGCCACCTCTGTAACTTGTCTTACTGCCAGATTTTTATGGTGCATTATTGACTGACCAGGAGGATGATTTCTGCTCGACTATTTTTAACCGGACCCGAGCTGCAGCCGGGCCACTCTTCCTGGAACCTTTATTCCTTGCCATGAGTTCAGCTATCATTCTGATTCCCAGTGGTGTTTTGGGGAATGTTTCCTGTTCCCCCGAGTCACTTCTGACGCACAACACACATGGAAGCGCCCCGTCTTGGTCACATCTCACGTGACTCACACTTCGTTAAGTTTGTACTGTGTGCTTTAGAGGAGTCCTCGGTGGTTGACCCCATTTCTCGTCTTCCCTTTGTTCATTGCAGAGGGTTCTCCTGTTCCGAAACATGGTTACCAAGGAGAAGGAGAAACTGGGGCTTGTGGAAACCAGCTCTGCCTCCCCTCACGTCACTCACATTACTATCCGACGGTCCCGGATGTTGGAGGTGAGAAGCCCCCAAAGAATTGTGCTCTGTGAAATGTAGGCATGTTAGTGGTTGATCTGTTGCCTCCGAACTGTTCTTGTCACTCCTTGATCTAATGACACTGAAATCAAGGCGCTGGGAGTAAGAAAGTGGCCACTTGTCTTGCTTGTGCTCCGAGCGCTGCTGGATTAAGCACATCCTCAGTGCTGGGGACCGCAGTGTAATGTTTCTTTCCCTTTTCACGGAGGGCCCCTGGGTTCGAGTATCAAATGCTTCATGCCTCTCTGAAATGAGGACAGGAAGTACATTATGCAGATACTCTCACGTCTTGCAAACTCCATTTGTCCCGGCCGACACTGCCCAGACCCCATCTGTGAATGTGGAAGCCAGAGTGTGCAAGTCAGGTTGACTGAGCCATACTGGGAAATGCATTTATCACAGAGCTGGAAGTTCTTTGTAGACATAAAGTTATGAGATGCAAGGGAATGGCCCACCATAGCCAAAGCCCAGTGACCAGGGTTCCCACTCTGTGGCAACTTCATGTGAATTAGAAATAGGTGCCTGTCCTCAAAACACTTTATTTCCATGCGTCAGAAAATTGTTATTATATCGATCTTGTTGGAACAAAACCATGGCTACCATCTGCTGGAACATTGTCACAGTAAGTGTGTGTACCTGTCTGCCTCGTGCATGCCACACCCTCTGGAGCCCAGGGTTTTGCCTGCAGAAGCCTGTCCTGCTGGCGTGGGATTGGTGACCAAGCCCCAAGGACCCATTCCCAGGGATGGGACGCTTGGCCTGACCATTCGCCCATGCCTGCTCCTTAGACCTTTCACCACACTCCAGCCTCAGTTCCTCATTCAGAGGCTGGGCAGTGTCGGGCCGTTGTGGGATCCCTGGACAGCTCGTGGCCAGATGTCCAGCAGATGGCCACGACTGCAGCCTTTCTGCTCTGCGTGCTTTCATTTTCTCCCCTGCAGGATCTCTCTTGCAGAGCTTGCCTTAGTTCCCCTGACCACTGGTGATGGACACCGAGGTCTGCCGGGGAAAGGGAGACAGATGAGATGGGATAAGCAGATGAGATTTTTGACATTGTTAAAAGTAGCGACAAGAAATGCAAGTGCCCACAGGGACCCTGCGGGCCACAGGAATGCATAAAGCTGGCTCAGTGCAGGAGCGTCCTGTTTGCATGCTAAACAAATAGAAATATTCTTCCCTTCCACTGCTCTTTCCTGGTTTTCTTGAAACACAGCCCCTGGTCTAGGTATGGCTACCTAAGAGAAGCGTCCTCACAAATGAGCTGATGGATAGCAACAGGCGTCCAGCCTCAGTGTTGGGGAGCAGCAGGAAGCAGGGAGGAGAACACGTGCCCTTGAGACACTCAGCTCCAGCTGACTGCTGGAGATTTGGGCGCTGTGATGGTCTCATTGTTTAAGAGAGGACCAAAATTCGGGGTTTTATGTAAAATCCCCAGATTTTCTATGTTGGGAACTAAAGAAATTTTATAAAGTACCAGAAGGTCAGATAACACCTGTCTTCCAACTGAATTCAGCCTGTGGGCCATGAGTTTGCAACTTCAGCTTTGACCAAAGAAGAAAAAGCCCAGTTGCATTACAGAAACTCACTTCTCCAGCATTTTCTTCAGATGCACCTATCCTGTCTCTTAAAGTTCTCGGCCTCACCACCCAACATACCCCCTCCAGTGTGACCAGCACCCACAGGAAGTCTGGGTTGATAGAGACTCTGACATCACCTGAGAGTGACAGAGTCCCTAACCCCCTTCTCAAGTAGCATTGCTTATAGGAAAGTCGATTGACATCCTGGTTACCCGAGCCTGCTTTTTAAAACACATCTCTGAGGGGCATCAAAGGAGGGGTGTCTGTCTTAGGCTTTGGGCAAAGTCTGTTTTCCTCTTTACATCGCATTTACATTAGAAATATCTTGTCATGAAACTGACCAGTGGCGTTCCTATTGAATTAGGAGAGGAAAAGGGTCGTTTATTCAGTTATCAGTGTTATGACCTGGAGGTTTGATTGTTAGAACAGGAGCCCAGTAGCCTTTGCTTGATTTGGACACAAGGGGGCATCCAACAGCTGATACTGGAGTCATGAGATCCAAAGCTTTTCCCTGTTTCCTTTTCTCTGGTTTGTGTTGAAGGCGGTGCTTCTGTGTAAGGGGTCCAGGTGTCAGTCCTGCCGGAAGGCATCCCCTCGCAGTGGGTGAACTGGGCCTGGAACGTTAGCATTTCAGAGCTTGGAGGAGCCTTAGACGTACTCTTGCCCAGCCCCTTCCCCTCACCCTGTCAGTGGCGGAACGAAGGCCAGAGAAATTCAGATTCTCCGTCAGGGTCGGTCGGACGTCGGGCATCGAAGGACAAAACCAGCTCTCCCTCCCCCAGGTCAGGGCTCTGTGTCTGCTCCTTGAGAGGCGGCAGAGAAGGGGAATGCTTCACTCCTGCTTACCTTCCCAAGGGGCAAGTTCTGATCCTCGCGCCACCACACCTGTTCCAGCCACGCAGTGGGGCGCGCGGGAAATGCGTCAGAGGAGGCCGGTGGCCAGTTCCTCTTTACGGCTTTTCAAGGAGGAGGCCGATATGGGGCTGATGGAGTCAAATGGAAATTTGAGTGCAGCAAACAGTCCTTGGGCCCTGCCGTGTGCTCGTCCATGTGCTGAGCACTTTCACGAGCACCTTGTCGTTGAATCCGCGTGGCCCGAGCACCTGCCGATGTGTGTAAAGGTCAGGGCGGCGTCATTTTAAAGCAGAATGGAGAAGATCCTGCAGGCAAGCAGGACCTGTCTGTATTCTCCACTGGTCCCCAATTCAGTGCCAGAATTGTTATCTTAAATTTAGGCAGAACAGTTTAAATGCTTCAGCGGCTGCATGGTGAGTTCCTGTCTAACCCTTCTTTCCATCTGACGTAATGGTAGTCAAACTTCATGTGCATAAAAGCACTTCTCAGGACTGTGCACCCAAAAGCGTGTGCCTGGGCCTTCAGATGATGACTTAGGAGAGTTCAGAGGCCCTTCTTTTCATGCTCACTGGCTGTGGCGCCCAGCCCCGAGTAAGACTGGGAGCCACAATAGGACAGTCTTTTGGATCACCAGGTGAGCACAGGGAAGTGTGATCAGCAGGAAGCCAGCAAGGGTTCCCCAAAACAGGTCTTGCCAGACTGGCCTCATTTGTTTTATAACAAGGGGCCAGGGTGACAGATGGGTGGATGTTTGGAGGTGGTGGCTCTTATGTCAGCAGAACATCTGAGAGCACTGCAGCTGTGACTGAGAAACGTGGGGTGGCCTCAGTAGGATGTTGTGGTTGATTTGCTACTTACATTACAGTATCTGAAGACATAGGTTTCACCCTGGTGAATGGGCCTCATGTTGGGCGGGAGGACTCCTCCCTGGGTCCTGTCCTGTTCGGGTACTGTGTTTTGTAATCACTGACATGAAAACCTAAGCAGCTGCTCATTGGCATGCACATGCTGGAAGTACATACATCGGACGACGGAATCAGGAGCCAGGAAGACCTCAGCAGATTGTGATCCAGAGACAAACTAAATGGGACGATTTAGCAGGACTCTGAAGTTGTGTCGAGGGTTCTGGACAGGGGAGATGTGCCGAATGGCTGCGTGTGTGGCGAGAGCTGGACGTGAGCCAGAGGTGTGCTGAGGCTTCTGCCCCCTGCTCCTGCCCTGGTCCAGGCCTAGCATCGCTCCTGCACCCTGTCTCCCTGCTTTCGGCCTCGTCCCTGCCGTCCATCTGCTCTGCTTCCAGCAGAAAGATCGGCCCTGTTGCTCCTTGCACAGACGCTGCTTTAACTCCCCATTGCCCTTGGAATATGATTGAAATTGCTCAGCACGAGTCACAAGGCCTTTCCTGATCTGGGGAAAGGTACCAGGAGTTGAGGGTGGAGAGTATTTTTAGTTTTCTTCTTATAGAAGCCTGTAAGTGTGATTGATTGATTGATTTTCACCATGAGCTGAAAGATACTCTCAGCGTTAAAATAGAGAGGGTGGGATCTTGTCCCAGTTTCATCTCCTGTCTGACGACGAGAGTTTATCGAGACTTGTCCAATTTCCTTTCTCGCTGCCCTGCGTCCTCTCGAGGGGAGCCTCCCCTTGCCAAAGGGTGGGAAAGTCGTATCCCCATGAGTGGACTTTCTTTTTACCAGGCTGTCATTTCAAAGCAGGGGAGGACTGCTCTTCTGCACCCATGCACCCTGGCTCGCATGTTTGGTGCACGTGAGGAGGGCGCCCTGAGTTGGACAGCGGACCTCAGGTTCTAATGGGCTGTCATCTGCCCCCGACAGGATGGCTACGAGCAGCTCCGGCAGCTCTCCCAGCACGCCATGAAGGGCGTGATCCGCGTGAAGTTTGTCAATGACCTCGGGGTGGACGAGGCAGGGATTGACCAAGACGGCGTTTTCAAGGAGTTCTTGGAAGAGATCATCAAGAGGGTGTTTGACCCGGCACTCAACCTGTTCAAGGTATTTAAGGGGAGCGTGAGCAGGGTTGACAGCAGCCAAATTTGAGGTGACAAATGAGAAGTGAAGGACTGGGTTTGCTTGTTACAAGGCCTTTAACCTCTCTGCCTCTGTCTGTCTTTTTGCCTTGCAGACAACCAATGGGGACGAGAGACTCTACCCTTCGCCCACTTCGTACATTCATGAGAATTACCTGCAGCTCTTTGAGTTTGTGGGCAAGATGCTGGGGAAGGCTGTGTATGAGGTAGGCACATGGAGGAGCACTGACGTGGAAAGGAAGATAAGACGTGCAAAGTGCCATGGGCTTGCATGCACCGACGTGGCCAGGCCTACCTGTGTGAACTACCTTTCGTTAGGACAAAGCCAAGGAAAGGGGGCGGGAACAAGATCACGGTGCGGAAACACTCCGTGCTTTCTGTCCATTATCTCATTTAGTCCTCTCAACGCTCCTGTGGCTTGGCGGCAGCTGTCCTGTTTCTACACAGATAAGAGGACGGTGGCTTCGGAGTCACTTGTCCAGAGTCTCATTGCTAGTTAGTGGTAGAATCCAGATTTGAACCCAGGCCAGCCTGAGTCTTAAACCAGCCCTCTGCCTCCCTGAGGGGTCGGGAGTGGTGTGCTAGGGCCAGGGCTTCAAGGTTGTAGGCGGGCCACGTTTTATGGTGTTTGACAGTTGTTACAGTTGTTTAAGAAATCTTCTGTTATATGAGTGAGTGCCTCAAGTAAAGCAGGGGTACCTGGGAGATGCCTGCAGACTAGAGCATGAAGGTAGGACGTAGCCCATAGCGACTGGTCGAGACTGGTCTTCCCCCACTAGCTACGGGATTGCGCACTTCTTTATGTTGCCATTCTCACAGTAAAGTGCAGTTAACAGGAGCGACGTTATTGGGTTACTGTAGATGGCAAATGAGAGAATACAGGTGAAACACCTATGCCTGTTACCTGGCCATGGGGGGAGTGGAGCTGCCATCCTTGCTGTTATTAAGAGGAAAGGTCTCTGGACTTCCTCTTTTCAGTGCCACGGGGTCAGGCGGTGTGGACTTCTGCAGGCCCTGCTGAGGCCCGGGCCCTCTCCACCGAGAGCTGAGCTGCAGAACTTCCTCCGGCGGCACTCGGCCCCGCACCCTGCGAGTCCTGCTCCTCAGGAAGGGAGTGGAGCTGCAGCAGGAGCCTGTCAGTGGCCCGTCTCTGTGCCCTTCACTGTGGGCTCCAGGGCGGCCAGGGACCCTCCTGGAGCCCAGGGAGCAAGGAGGTGCGCCACCTGCGCACCACTGTCTCTCTGAGTCCTGGCAGCCCTGGAGAAGCCAGGATGTCCTCCAAAGGCAAACAGCCAGAAGCTGGGCAGGTGGAGGCAGAGGCCATGGGGGAGTGAACATCCTTTCACTCTTATGTAAGCCGTCGTCATCGGTGCCCACGGCCTCAGTTCCTGGCCAGGTGAAGTCAGGGGCCCCATCTGAGTCCCTGCCAGACACCCTTCAGTCCTCCTCCTGCTCCGGTCTGGCTGGCTGGCCAGGCTTCTTCTCTGGGCTTGTTTTCCGATCTTCAAAATGGAGACAATTTCTTCGTTAATTTCCATTAAAAAAAAAAAATTCCCATGAGGACCTACCTGCGCAGATGCTACATTTTTTCTTTAAATGTGTAGCTGCGATGAGACCCAGAAGAGTCTAGGCCAGCTGAAAAGCATGACTTCCTGGCCGTTGTGAATGTCTTCCCCTCTTTCCTGGGCCTCGTCTCTGTCTCCTTCCTCTTTGACAATAGAAATGACAATAGTGCAGATGAAAGAAACTAGGGCATGCTGGGCCCCGACTGAGGAGCAGCACCCGTTGGCTCACGCAACCCCCCTGCTCCGCTGTGGCAGCCGTCATGCAGCCTCATGGACTGGCTCCTCAGAGTCCCCCCAGTGCACACACCTCTCTCCACCCTTTCAGCCGCTGCCCTGGCGCACTGTGTAGGCAGTTCTCCCTGGCGTCCTACAAGTGTGGTGCCTCTCTGCTGAGAGCCCCCCTGGCACTCCCTGCCGCCCTCAGGACAGAATCCAGACTCCAGGAGGCTTAGGAGGCCCTTTCTGATGGGGCCCTGCCTGCCTCTCTGGCCTCATCCCTCCCCCCTCCCTCTGACCCTGTGCTGTGACCAGAGATCCATGTTCATCCCTGTGGGCCTCCTGCTGAAGGCCTTGTGCTCCTTTAGGTCCAGCTGGATTTAGTGTCTCCGCCTCCTGGGCTTCCCCCACTCTGCCTCTGGGGGAGAGCCTGTCGCCTGTGCTCCCCACACCCCGCCCCTTTAATTCTTGCAGTGGCTGCACTATCACCCATTTACAGAAGGAAAGCCCGAGGCCCCGTGGCCAGGCAGCAGCAGAGCTGTGATTTGGTGCCTGAGCTGGGTAGCTCGAAAGGCTATGCCCTTAACCACCATGCCCTCGTGTCCTCAAGAATTACTCAGTTGTGTTTGATGTGTGATGGGGAGGTATCGTCCAGACTGAAAATTTAGGAAGTACCTCGGGATGCTCTTGGCACCCACTGCACCCTGAGCTAGCCCGCTGCGATTATTGAGACAGAAGCCCGGGCAAATGGTGGTTGCGAGCCTCAGTCTCCTCTCCCCGCCCCCCAGGGAATTGTGGTGGACGTGCCCTTTGCATCCTTCTTCCTGAGCCAGCTGCTCGGGCACCACCACAGTGTCTTCTACAGCTCAGTGGACGAACTGCCTTCCCTGGACTCCGAGTTCTATAAAAACCTCACTTCCATTAAGGTCAGTGTGGAAAGGCTGGGGCCGGGGGGGGGGGCTTGGCGGGGCACTGGCAGGGAGACACAGAAGTGAAGCCCCTCAGGGTGTGCTGTGGCGGCAGGAGGGTTCCTGCTGTGGTAAAGACGCCCACTTTGTGGCCACTGCAGGCCCCACGTGCCCTCTGGGAGCTGCCTCTCAGGACTGAGGCCCGAGGTGTCCTTCCTTGAGGTGATCGGTGTGGCCTTTGCCTTTGCTTCAGACCACACAGCAGCCACGGCCCTTAGTACGCTAGCAGGCTCCGCAGGCAGGAGTGTTCAGTTCTTCAAGGACGTGGCCCTCCTGGGTCCTAACGCCTTCCCTTCTCTGTTGTATCAGCGCTACGATGGTGACATCGCCGACCTGGGCCTGACACTGTCCTACGACGAGGACGTCATGGGTCAGGTAGGTCGGACTCTGGGCTCCTTTCTTTCCCTTTGTAGGCCTCCTGAGGCCTGCCCTGCTCCCGGTGCTGCCCCTACAGGTGCACAGGTGGAGGGCCTGTCTGTGCGGCCTCTGTTCCCTCCGGCTCTCCTGCCCACGCCTTACCCCTCGTCCCACCATTCCTCCTCCTGCCCCCAGCTGACCTGGCCATTGCCTGCCCTGCCTTCGCGCTGCTGAGCTCTCTCACTTCACTGAGGCCTCGCTGCGGGTCACTCCTGATGGAAGCCGCTCCTCCCTGCTGGCAGCACCGCTTTTCCTTACCGTGGTGAGGTTCGGCGGTGACACAGGGAGGACCGGCACTTAGAAAGGGGGAGGAAGGCACTGAGAAGACGCGCCCCTAACAGAATCCTGTCTCTGTTCCAACTGGTCACGAAGAGCAGAGCAGAAGGAAAAGGCCCCTGGGATCGGGGTGGGCAGGCCGTTGCCTCCCAAGGTTTCCTGTTCAGCTCTTCTCGCCAGTGCCCTTCGGCCCTTCCTGTGGGGTCCCAGTGGGCACCAGAACACGGTCTGTGCACGTGGCCGAAGGGCTGCTCTGGAGAGGCCACACCATGAGCTTACAGTGCAGGCAGGCTACCCAGAGCCCTGCCTGTCGCCCCCTGAGAGAGGGCGCTTGGTCTCCCCAAGCCACAGTTCCCTTGTCTCAGAGAAGTGCTGGTGGCTGAACGTGAGCCCTTGATGGACCGGTGTCGCCGGATGCTCTGTAAACGCCTGCATGCCCTGCCGCCCTGCTGAAGAGCCACCAGGCACGCCGGCCTGAGGGCTCTGAGAAGCCTGTGAGAAAGACGCCTGGTGTCGTCATGTAACCTCAGCTTTCCCAGCTCGTTTGATCACAGAACCCCTCACACAGAACGAGTCTGAAGGTCACAGCTCACAGACAGGGCATTCCCGGGAACCCTTTATGGGAAACACCAGGCTGGGCGACTCCTAAGGGCCGTTTTAGCTTTAAAGTCCTCTGGCGTGCCCCACGATGTACACAGCAGTGACACTAGGGGTCGCTGGTTTTCAAGTTCCCTGCGTCTTTAGAGTTACAGTAATAGACTTCTATTAAAGTGAGCTTTGAAACAATGAATGCACTCTGGTTTTTTAGGCGACCCACAGAAGTTCTTGAAGATGAGGAAAGTAGTTGATTCTATAGAGTTTCCAAATCTTTAATCATATTTTGAGTCTTCCTCCTGACATCCTTAATTTTCCCTCATAACTATAAAGTTGATGCAAACTTCTAATGAAATATCAGCTCTAACATGAGCATAAAGATGAAAATGAGAACCACATGTAATGCTAGAGGTGCCCGGGCAGTGCCACTGTTACCATGGCTGTGTCCTTCCAGATTTTTCTCCCTGGGCACGCTTGTCAGTTTTTTCTGTGGAAGTAAAACAAGGCCACGTACATGTTTCCTCCCCGCCCCCCACCTTTTCAGTCATATGCATTTTCATCACATTTTGTAACAGCTGCACAGGATTCCAGGGTGTGAGTGCACCAGCATTTACTTAGTCATCCTACTGTGCTCCTGCATGCTAACACCTCCCCTCCACACCGTCCCAGAGCCTTAATGCACACATCTGAACAGGGATCAGACGGGAAGAAGCCCGTCAGATTGATCCCGCAGGGCCGGCTTGCTGGTGCTCAAGTCCAGGCTCTGAAAGTGGTAGTCAGCACACACGTCCCGTCCTAGCCCTGCCGTGGTCGTGGGTTTCGACGCCGGCCCTCTCACCTACAAGAAGCTTTCTTCCCCCGTGAGAGTTCTCCCAAGTAATTGTCCCCCATCTTCTCCCCCAGCTCGTCTGCCATGAACTGGTTCCCGGGGGGAAGACCATTCCTGTTACAAATGAAAATAAGTGAGTATAGCAATTTGATTTTTAAGGTCACTGCTTGAAAAGACTTCATTCTGGCTTTCCAGGCTTACTTTGAGAATTTATTAAGATAGATTGAAGTAGAAAGAGGCCATAAATATCATAATGGAATTTACTAGTTATAGTTCATAGGCCAAAATTGTATTAAATTCAATTTGCAAAATAAGAATTGACAATTTATTTTTTGCAGTAGCACTTCTAAGGTCAGAGGCAGCCAGGCCGCAGTGATCCCAGGGACTTAATGGTGGCTCCAGATGCGGACGGGTGGGTTCTGAGCCGTGCAGGCGCGCCGTCCTGATCCCAGGGGCCCCGAGGCAGAGGGACACCGCGGAGTGGCGGATCCCTTTGGAATGGCAGCACGTGGCCGTTGTATAAAACCCTGTTCTTGAGAATGCACAGGGATGGATTCAGATGCAGCAGGCCAGGTCCCTTGGACGTGGGGAGACTCAGGCCCGGCAGCTATTGTCAGCAATAACAAGCTCTTAGTAATCTATCATAAATGTGGTGCCTAGGAGCAAAACCCTTCAGTGCACCGCCTCCCCCGGCCCTGTTCGCACCTAATTAAAACAGTAGAACCTGTTTTAATTAGGAGTAGGTATTGGCCCTTTTGTAAGTCAGTCTTCTACTGCGAGGCTCAGCTGAGCATCCGGTCTGTAATCTGAGTATCAGTTACTCTCCAATGACAAGTGAGAGCTCCGTGCTACCTGGTGAGTCACTGTGAGTCACTGGGATCGGTTGCACATTACAGCCCAGTGCTCCTGAGCATCCTGTCTCTCTGGGTCGGCTGCTTTGGTCAGTCTGCCTGCTTGAGAGCTTTTATTCAGACTATGAATAGTCAGAAAAAGAGACCCAGTTCTCATCCAGATCGAAATAGACCCGTTTGACTCTTGGCCCTGGAGTCGTAGTTTGACAGCTGAGAGAACAGAGAGCCTGCTCTGGAGGAACTGCCTGGAGGGGCAGAGCCAGTGGATCGTGTTCTGCCAGCCACGCGTCCTCCAACCAGCCCTTCAGACGGCTTCTCGTGAGATGATGCATATGAAGCACCTCCCAGGAAGTCTGGCTCCAAGGAGGGCCTTAATGAATCAGAGCGCTGGCTGTCACCATCATCAAATACGTGACCTGCCACATACAGCCAGCCACCCTCAGGTTGGCGTGTTTTGCCAGACAAGATGGCACAAGGGTGACGGTAGGAGCTGTGTGTGTAACAGCCAGAGGGGGTGGCTCAGTGCAGCCTGTGTTGAGTGAGAATCTTGCCTTGCCTGGAAGCCTCCTGTGTAGAAACTCTTACATGTCTCAGCGTAAAACCTGAGCGTAAGAGCGAGGGTGTCCGTGTCCAGTTCTGCGGACTATCTTAAAAGGCCTGGCAGTGCCAGTTACTCCCTCCTTCAGGGTGGTGTTTGATCTTTCACTTCCTAGGTATTAAATGGGACAGGCCCTCACATTCTTTTGGTAAAATGGAACAGTATTAGTAACCAGCTTCAGAGAGTATAAGAAAGGCATAACAATATAGAAAAAGTCATATTGAATTGTATTAATGTGCAAGTTTGCTGCTGGATAATTTTTTTAAATAGATCTTCTCAAGGTCAGTAACTCAGATCTGAGTGCCGTGGGGTACAACAGATTTATTGGGACTGTACTAACTTGGAATTGTGAGAGTGGCACCTGGACTGGGCTCAGGTTCTTTCATCTCTGAGAATTAGATGGTTTGCTAAGAAATCAGTGATGCTAGCACGCCTGCTGGAATGTATTTGACCTGTTCAAAAGAATGGTGGTGCAGTGTGCAGTTGTAGATGCAACCGTTGTGTTCACAGCACAGACCCAGAATACCATCTGCTTAGAGCCCTTGTTAGTGCTCCCACTTCCCAGGCGAAGCTGAACGTACTCCAGCTGCACTTGACCTGAACTTTCCGCGGGCCGGCCTGTTCACAGCCTAGATGCTTGGTCCAGATTAGCAAGTTTTGATTGAAGTTTCAACATGAAGCACTTTTTCTCAGCTTTAAAGCTTTTTGGAGGACTGAATTATATTTTAATTGTTATACAAGGGGTACCTCCCAAAATATGAAATTATCTCCTGGAATGGGGGGCCCCTTGCAGTACAGGCTTCCCCCGCTAGGTGAGTGTTCTAGGAACCCATCTGTATCAGTGTACCTGCTGGCATTTTGTGAGAGGTTGCGTTTGGCTTCAGTGATTTTTTTTAAGACTCTTTCAACGTATGTGCCTATTTCATGATTTATGAGCGCACCTGCCCACACTGCGCTGAGTGTTCAGCAGTTTTTGACCAAAAATGGCATGAACCCTGTGCCCCACCCTCCATATTCACCCAGTCTCACCCTGAGCAACATTCTGTTTGTTTCCCCGGATGAAAAAAGTCCTCAAAGGGAAACGTTTTGGTGATGTGGAAGAGGTGAAACAAAAAACAGAAGAAGCACTAAAAGGCATCAGAATTGACAAGTTCAAGAACTGCTTTGAGCAGTGGAGAGAACGTCTCGATAGGTGTGCTGCATCATATGGAGAGCCTTTGAAGGCGACCGAAGTTTAAATGTGTAAGAATAAGTACACAGTTTTTTATAAAAATAAGTTTGGGGGTTTTTTGGGGGCCCCTTTTACATGCCCAAAAGAATGAAATTAAATACAAGTCCAAAAAATATCCTTTGTGCCGAGAAAGGCCCTCTGCTTACCTGGAGAATGCCCTGCTTTGATCCTTGACACGAGTGGGGGTGTTCTCCTGATGTGTGACCCACTGTGTTTTTCGTTTCTGAGGAGTGAACGAGGTAGTGACCGTGAAGGTTTGACGCCTCCACAGCAGCACACACCGTTCAGGAGAGCTTTCATCATAGTCATTTGCGTTGTTCTAGTGACATGTTCTGGTTCTGTTTGTGTTTTGCAAAATGGTTCAGAACTGTCTGAACTCATCTTCCAGTCCACTGGGAACAGCCTGCCCTGCCCTGTTCATTTCCATTGTTTTCTTTTCTTGGCAACAGAATTAGCTACATCCATCTGATGGCGCATTTTCGAATGCACACGCAAATCAAAAACCAGACAGCTGCCCTCATTAGCGGATTCCGTTCTATTATCAAACCCGAGTGGATCCGGATGTTCTCAACCCCTGAGCTACAGCGTCTCATCTCCGGTGACAATGCAGAGATTGATCTGGAAGATTTAAAGTAAGGAGTGAGTGAGGGGGCAAGGGTGAAATTCTTAGGCCGCCTTCAAAGCAAGCTGCTCCCTTGCTGGGTTCCTTTTGGAAAGTCATTTGAGGAGCCCGTCTCTAAATGCACTCCTTTCTGATCATGGGGTAAAGTGCTTAGGAATAAAAGTTCAACCATTTGTCTGCCTAGAGACTGAAGTAGAAGCAGCTCTTGAGGACAGCAGGGCTTTCTAAAGTTCTGGGAAATAGTATTGCAGGATCTTCTGTTGGGAACAGCACGACCGGCTCTTGAACTATCTGTCCATTTAGCTTCTAGGGACACGGGGTTGTCAAGGCACAAACCCCTGGCTGTAAGAGAACGGAGTAGTTAGCAGCGCCTCTTGTGTAAGTTTGGTGCTTATCTGTGTCCGTGTGGCTGAACTGTGGTCTGCATTGTTTTCAGGAAGCACACAGTGTACTACGGTGGTTTTCATGGAAGTCACAGGGTCATCATCTGGCTCTGGGACATTCTAGCCTCTGACTTCACGCCCAGCGAGCGAGCCATGTTTCTGAAGGTATTGTATATGTTACCTGTACATGTGTTCATGTGTGCATATATAGTCTCATAAATCTGAAAGGCCAGTGATGTAATAATTTATACTAGAAAATTTCAGTATCAAGAGGACCTCATATTATCAACATACCCTGTCCCATGGGCAGACCTATATGGTAGGTCAAGTAATAACCAGAGAGGGGCTCTGGCACATGGGGCTGAGCCTGGCGAGCCTGCGGCGCGCCCTCTGTGGGGACAGGCGTCCGCGGGCAGGCATGCCTCTCAGGCTCAGTGCTCCCCTGGACCCTCCACTGGTGCTGGCCTCGCTGATACCTCTTCCTTTCTTTCCTGTCATTAAAGAAGTAAAGTGTTTACTACCTTAAGAAAGTAGAAACAGGCAGACTTAATCTCTGTTTCTACTGTGTAGGATTTAAAGAATCTCCATTTCTACTCGCCAGGGACTACCTCTGTGTGCTGCCCTTTTTCTCAAGAGTGTGAACATCAGTTCCACATACACAGTGTCCCAATAAAACACACGCAATCAAGTAGGCGGATATTAATGTATCTTTTGCAGATACATTAACCAGGACCGCTGGACTGGTGTCTTTAAAGTTGAAATGTGTGAAATGTCCCCCAGTGCCTGCAGTGCTGTGTGTGTTACTGGTACCAGCAGAGTGTTCAGAGGGCACTGGACGGCACACCTGTCTCTGTGTGTTGTGCATGTGTGTATTTTCATAACAGTGGAATCGGGTCACTGGACCGTCTGCTCTTCTGTGTGCTGTTTCATCGTGGACATTTTGCCATATTCTGGGGGTAAATTTAAGCGCCTTGAAATATTTTCCTTTGGACACACCTGGGTTTCTGGAGTGGTCTCATATGACCTCATGGGCAGTATCATCACCAGTTGAAATGGCAGTGGGATTTCTTTCTCCTTGGTTTGTCATTCCAAGGAGAGGTCATTCCCCTAGGGGAGGCCGTGACTTTAGTCCACAGAGGCAGACATGCTCCGGTCATCCCTACGATTTCAGGGGACTCGGGGTGGGCAGGCGGACATAATTCCAGAAGTTGAGTTTCAAGAGAATCTATTTGTTTTTCCAGCAGTGCCGCTGGTGGGCAAAACTGTCTGCCTCGCCTCGAAAGAGGAAGGCCAGTGTCTCCTCACCGTGCGTCCTGCCCCACACAGTGGGCGGGTGTCTTTGGAGAGCCTGCCCCCAAACCTACAGTCCCTGTTGTACAGGAGTGGAGGTGACTGTGCTTTCTTCAAGTGTGATGATGGCGTATCTGGGGCTTCCCGGGCCCTCTTGTCCCCGGCGGGGAGAGCGCCCCTCCCCCTGCCAGCCCCAGCTTGGGGCCGGCAGCAGGCCTGAGCGCCCGAACTGAGATGTGCAGATGCTTCCAGTCCATCTCCTCCTCCTCAAAACAGGCCGAATCACACAGCGTCGTGGGGAGGGGATGAGGCCAAGTTCACGGAGCGCTCAGCGGTGGGGATGCTCGGCCGTGCTTTCTAAGTGGGGACCGTTCTGTGGTTTTGGTGGAGGGAAAGAAAACACGTTAGGACAGCTGTCTGTCTCGGTCCCTTTCATAAAAGTCTGGTTTTGAAGTGTGACACACACAGCCTTTGGGTGGTCTCAGGAATCGCACACCCAGTTATGACACTGTTTAAATGGTCATGTTCATTTTACGGCCCATGCATGGAACTCGCCACAGAATTTCGAAGCAAGCTTGTTGTAAGTAGCAGGTCCCTGTATCTGCCAGAAAAGGGAGGGCAGTTTTGGCTAATGCTGACAGAAAGACGCGAACGGTTTGTTAGGGCTCCCCTGTGTGGGTTGTCACTTGGACTTCTAGGTTGGTCAGATGCCTCTGCTCAGGCTCGAGCTAGCAGCACATGTGGGGAAGTGTGGCTGGCTGTGCCCGGTGCCCTGCCTGCCCCCTGCCTCACTGACCCTGAGGCCTGGTTTTGGTCAGTGTGCTGAGAGCAGATTAGTTGGTCAGAGGGGGCCCCCCCGGAGCCAAGCTCACAGGGACCGCTCTGTAAACCAGCAGGCCAGGCCTGGGTGCCCGCTCCTGCGCATCCTCCTACAGGGCTAAGAGGCTGAGCAGAAGCTGGGTGCAAAGTGGGGTGACCTGCACCAGGGCTCCCTACACCCCAGCTCTGGGCCCCCAGCTCTTGGCCCAGCCCTCTGTCCCTCACCTTTGCTTCTCCCCACGTCTCCTCTCTGGGGCCCTTGTGGCTGCTGTCTCTGAGGAAGGGTGTCGGTCAGCAGGGATTCCTGCTGCCTGCACGACAGTCTCCGTGGAGGCCACTCCCCTGGTGGGAGTTAGTGCTGTTCCTGGACTCTTCGGCCGCACGTTCTCCTCCAGACTCCCACAGATGACTAGTCATGTCTGCTGGTGTGGCGTTTGCCTGGTTTAGCCCCGGTGAGCAGCCTTGCAGAGAGATGTCAGGTGTGTCCCCATTTCTGGGCTGAACGTTTTCTGTGACCCATCCCGCCAGCCAGGCAGCCATTAACGATTCCATGACTGGAGAAAGGAGAGAGCACAGCTAACTGCGGGGCCCGTGAGCCCCGCTGCCCCCTGACCCCCGCTGCCCCCTGACCCCGCCTTGTGTTGCAGTTTGTGACCAGCTGCTCCAGGCCCCCGCTCCTGGGCTTCGCCTACCTCAAGCCCCCTTTCTCCATTCGCTGTGTCGAAGTGTCGGACGACCAGGTACCACTGCTGGGGCCAGGGGGGTCGGCGGGGAGGACTTGTCTGCTGGGCCCACCCCCACAGGGTAGGCTGCTGGGCTCCGTGGAGCCAGGGGAGAGGGCCCCGCAGGTCAGCAGTGGCTGGCCAGGAGAGCAGGCTGGTCCTGCCTGCTCAGCGCTCAGTCCCTTTCTTGTCACTCCCTCAGGGAGGAGTGGCTGGGGGGCATTTGAGCAGCTTCGGGTCTGGCCAGGGCTCCAGGCCAGGGCAGTGTGGTAGGGAGAGGTGAGGATGTGCTCCTGGGGGCTGAGCAGGCACCATCCCGAGTGCCAAGCCCCCACCTGCTGGCGCACATCTGGGCAGCTACTCCGGTCCCTGGTCTGTGAAGAAGGAGCGCCTCAGGGCTGGCGTGCTCGGTGGGGCTGGTGCTCAAACAGTCGTCAGTCCCTGTTAAAGCTGTCTCCCTCCCCCACTCCTAACAGCCTAGTGGCCTCTGGGTGTCCCTGTGTTTCGGGAGGCTCCAGCCTGGGATCCAGGTTCCTAGGACACTCACTTTAGGAAGGCTGCCCAAGTTACAGTCTGCCATGGCCACCACACAGGCAAGGTCGTGGGAAACGTCAGGCTGCACTCAGAAATGTTTTGAGACCTAACATTTTTACGCCATTCTGGCTCTGAAAGCTGGTTACTCGATACTTGGTGGCTAACTGGAAGGCCCCATTTCCTAGTGCGTACGTGACACAGGATTCCCCGTGCAGGGCCCAAGGGTCTGGGGTTGCTGCTGTGCGCTCTCCTCTCAGGGCTTGTCCAGTTTGGGGGCCGGCCTGGGCAGTGGTGTGCATGCCCACAGGCCCAGGCCTACCAAGGCGGTGCACACGCTCTGCTCACACCTGCAAGCTGGCCTCTCGTTTGGGTACCTGCCCAGGCTCCCATGCCAGGCATCTCCCAACCCAGGCTGTGGTGTGCACTTGCAGGACACCGGGGACACCCTGGGCAGTGTCCTGCGGGGCTTCTTCACCATCCGCAAGCGAGAGCCAGGGGGCCGTCTGCCCACCTCCTCCACCTGCTTCAACCTGCTCAAGCTGCCCAACTACAGCAAGAAAAGCGTCCTCCGAGAGAAGCTGCGCTATGCCATCAGCATGAACACAGGCTTTGAGCTGTCCTAGCTCCTGGCCCTGGCCACCTGCCCTCATGGACCCCTGGCCTCCCCGGGACCTTCAGCTCCAGGCAGCGGCGTTCCCCTGGGAGTGTCGGTGACAGCGGCCCCCAGACCCTCTCTATAGCCATGAGACGCCCCTGTGGCCTCAAGAACTTTGGATGCACATGGCGACTCTGCACAACATTCTCCAGGTGACACTAATGGGAAGGGGTGTCGGAAATAAACCTCCAGGTTCCGCCAGCATGGGTCCTTTCCTCCTACATCCCGGCGGCCTGAAGCCCAGGCCTGTGCTTGCAGAGGGGCCTGTCGTTTGGTGGTTGGGTCTTTTTAGGAGTCTTTCTTTCCTCAACTGTCTGAGTGAGCTGTGCATGGGCCAGGCCCAGGCACTCCAAGACTCTGGGGAGGTTTCCATGACAGGGCCCAAGGACACGAAGCCTAGTTTGCGTGAGACACTCTCCTTCCCTCTCTGAAAACTACTCAGGTAAGGCCTTGCCCAGTCTCTATGCACCCAGCACAGCCTCTGCCTCTGTCCTGTCCCCAGCAGCCTCTCTGCAGACAACCAAGTCCACCGCTCCCCAGGGACGCCGAGGCGCCGGCTGGGGAGGCCAGGAGCACAGGGAGTCCAGGGCTGCTCCCACTGGGAAGCCACGTGGCAGCCCCCCCTTCCCAGCTCTCGCCTCGGAGACCCTGAGCCCTCAGCAGGCCGGGCTGCCGGGAGCCTCCCCTGGCTTGCTCTGCACTCACATTGGCGTCCTGGGTTTGCCAGGGAAAACCTGTTGGCCCTCAGAGCAGCTGCGCTTCTAGAAGGCGCTGGCCGTTCCCAAAGCCTGCTGATTCCCGAGGAGCGGCCGCCTTCCTCCTGCTCGTTTGCCCGCTTGTTACCTAGGGAGGAACAAACGTCAGCCGGAGGCGCCTGTCCCATCAGCCATAGATTGTACAATCCCGAGAGAGTCGGTCTCGCACCCGCCCTTCCTCAGCACAGGGACCCCAGGAGCCCTTTGCACTGACTCAGCTCACGAGGCTCAGGAAACTCACGGCCCTCTGGGTTGGTTTTCTTTGCTGTGGTTTTTTAAAATTTTTACTTCATTTTCTCTCTCAACCCATTGTGCTCCCCTGCCCTCATTCTTCATCTTCATGAGAGCTTGACTGTAAATCCAAGGAATTGAGGCAAAGGCCAAGTTAGCGGTCTGTGTTGACAACCACCCACCCGCCCAGCTCATCACACCCCTCAGCCTCCCACCACGGAGCCTGAAGGCAGGGAGAAGCCAGGGGCGCCGGCCCCTCTGCTCTGGAGCGGCCCTCTCCCAAGCAGCGGAGCACCTGCCAGCAGCAGCTGTTCTGTGCCCGCGGCACCTGTCGGGGCGTGTGCTGGGTGCCAGTGTCCGTCCGCGCCCGAGCCTGGCTGTGCGAGCGCCCCTGGCTTCTGGAGAACAGACTGCGTGTTTTTATTTTGATGGCAAGACAGCAAGGAATTTAAAGACAGACGGGAATTTATTATTTAAGATTTGTTAGTAACCTCTGATTCTGTGATTTGCTGCTTTCTATAAACGCTCAGTTCCTCCGAGGTCTCTTCTGTGCGTGTGTGCGCTGCGCAGGTCAGCACGTGTACGCGGGGCCTGTGTAACTGTGGGCCTGCACCAAGAGAGGGGGTCCCGTCTGGAGTTTCAGTGCCTGAGAACCGAGTGTGGGACTGGGGAGACAGTGGTTTCGAAGCACCAACATCAGCCTTGCTTTTGTTTTTCTGACGAGGAGGGGTAGTATGTAATTTCATATAAGTTCTCTTCAGCAGCTGGAAACATTGCACTCTCTAAAACACTAAATCTGTACTTTCACAGCGGTGTTCCATGACACCCAACGGCTCTTGACGGCTCTGAAAAGTGTGGGGTTTTTGTTTTCACAGATAACTTATGGACTAAACACAATCAAAGGCTTTATTAAATTTGTACTTCAGCACACGGTGGCTTTGTTCTGCTTTTTACCTAAAGACGCGTTTTCCGACCCCTTGCCTCGATGACTCAGGGCGGGACGCGGGAGGTGCACACGGTGGAAAGAAGATACAAAGGGTAGTGTAACAGCTCCGAGTCTCGCTGCCTGACCGGAGTTAGCAGTGGTTGACAATTTGTCGTATTTGCTTCCAGTTTTGTTATAAGAAGTCACACGTTTCAGATAAAGCTCAAGTCACCTCTGTGCGGTCCACGCTCCCGCCCTGTCCCCCGCTTCCCAGAGGCAGCTGTGGCCCCTCAGTGGGCAGCTGTTTTAGGAAGTCACGTGTAAAGGTGCTAGAGGTGCCTGTTGAGAAGAATCCAGACCATTCAGAAGTGCGTGGAGTAAATCCTGCAGCTTCATCCAGACGTGCTCAGCCCTTCTCCAGTAGTGAGGATTGGATTATGGGACACACAGCACGTCTCATTCTGTTAAACACGCCCAGCTTTGCACGCAGCAGGAGACCCATCTCAAAACTGCCTGCGCTCCCAGCTGCACCATGGGTGGCTCTTCCCCTCATCCGGGAGCTCTCACTCCCACCCCACCCCCGGGGGCATCCAAGGGTCAGAGCAGGACACTGGCCCGTGAAACCGGGGATTCAGGGCAGAGGTGTCGAGAGGCTGACAGGCCCTTTTGTAGCAGTCGGGGCCCAGCCAGGGTGCCCAGGAGGAACTCGGGCACAGCAGGCTTCGCGCGTGGAGCATCCACAATCCGCCAAAGGAAAATGTACTGCGGAGTCCCCAAAATACATCGGTAGCCTCCAGTGTGAGACATGCCCACCTCAAAATCTACAGCCTTATCCTGTGATGTTGTGGCTTTTAATTACAAGCTATCTGTCCAAAGGTAAAGTTTAGGGAAAAATAACGTCATTATTAAAACAACAGTTTTAACACCCCGACAACTTGCGAGGGCCTCGGAGTGTTCGGGTGGAGCGCAGCTGGAGGAACACGGGTCTCGCCATTTCTGACGCGCTGACACTGTCGGCCTGCTTCTGTCCTGGGAGTCGAGCGGATGTCACCTGCTAGAGTGTGTGACAGCATGTGCCAGGTAGATTATCTCTAAGTGTGGCTGATGTGCAGATCCGGGACTCCTTTAGGCCTCAGGCATATTTCCTGGAACTTCTTACACTGGTGGGAGCGACTGAAGAACCATGGGAAGCAGGCCGTTCTGGGCACTGGGCACCTGTCTGGACGGCAGGCTCCGAGATCGCGTCCTCACAGGGACTGGCCCCTCTGACTCTCCCTGACCTGCTTGTGTCCCACCTGGGGACGCTGGCCAGGGAAGGGAGCCTCACCCTGCATGGGGCAGAGAGGGGCCGTGTGGAGTCTGCCGTGCAGCCCGGATGGCTTTGTCACTATCACAGATGGTGCCAGATGGGCCTGGCAGCTGGCAGGTGTCCCAGCCAGGAGCTGGCCCAGGAAGCCAGACTGCCAGGAAGTTAAGGCTCGTATCCATTCATCCAGCAAATAGGCACGCGGGAGCCACCTATGTCTATGGACTGGGGGTGCAGACAGGAAAGGTGTGGACACTGCCCTGCCCTACAGAGAGCTCACTGTGGGGCCGGGGAGAGGAGAGGGGGAGAGGCAGAACTAATCCAAGGAGATCTGTGATCACATATTGATGACTTGTCCCCAGTGCCTAGTGCCACACTGATGGGGAAGCCACTTCATAGCAAGGAAAGCTGAGTTCCCAGATGGGAAGGCCCTTGTCCGAGGTCCCAGGGTCCGTGCACAGGGGCCAGATCTGCGCCCTGGCCTGCACACTCCAGAGCCTCCCCCAGCGCCACAGGCAGGAGAGGCCTGGGAGAGCCTTCCAGGGACAGGGGCCAAATGCGAGCAAGGCCTCAGGGGCCGCTCTGTCCCTTGTCCAGAGCCTGCTGTGCGTGCTGCTCATCCCTGTCCCATTGCACCCACTTTGCCAACAAGGCCCTGCATCATTTTTAAGGACTTGCCGAGGATCCCAGAGCTCTGTCTCCCCCAGTCCTGGCAAAACCAGGAGAGGTGACAATCTGCAGAACAACACTGGTCTCCAGCTATAGAGCCACAAAGCAGAGGAGGATTGGGGGACAGGGGTACCTGAGGAAAAGATGGGCCACTCTGCTTTATCATCATCCCCCCACCTTACCGAAGCTCCCCAGGTGGAAGGAGGCTGCAGGAGTTTCGGGACCCTCACCACTTCCACAGCTCAGCACTCCTGTCCCAACAAGCGACAGCCCCTCCTTCTCCTCACCACTGAGGGGCCCAGGTGGGACAAGATCAGCGCCTGCTTCGGGAGCTGCTCCTTTGTGCATCTGGGAACGAGAGCCATTTGGGACCACCACATCTTCTTTATGAAGGCCTTGTCCCTCAGCCCTCAAACTGTCTTAGTAGTGACAATGAACTTGCTGCTGCTTCCACAGCAATGGTCAGAGTTCCTTGGTCAATTCCTCTTGGTTTTCTGTAACAGTGGCCCCAGATGAACAAGTTGGGTGGCTTGTCCCCAGTGTTCACACTGACGCCAGAAGGTTGGAAACTGCCCACCTCTGACCACCATTTTTGAGCTGTAAGCAGCCAAAGCCAGCTCTGCCTCACATGGACAGGAAGGGAATTTACTAGCAGGTACTGAGCACCGGCAGACCAGGCCTGAGGCAGAACTGGAGAACGCCAGTGTCCTCCAATGCTGAGAGGGGCTGGCGTGCTGGAAGCAAAGTGCCCACGTCCAGGCTGCCCAGGGGCGGCACTCGCGACAGCCAGCCATCTCTGGCAGAACCAGCACCGGGCCTGCTCTCTGGGCTTCCAGAGGTCGGAGGGCCGGTGGCTACAGCTGAGGGAGGGCACCCTCCTCTTGGCCCCTCCCATCCCTAGGGATGCAGATGATTTATTGCAGACAGGGAAAGCGCTTGTCAGTTTCTTCCCTCTGTTACTGATGTTTATTACACAATAAGCCTTTGTCAAATCCAACCCAAACTTCTTATTACCCCAAAAATGGAAAATACAAACAAAAAATGAAAATTAAAACACCCCTAACCCCATGATTTAGAGATATGCATCATTAACATAGGAATGGCTCCATGCATTTTTTCTGTGGTACATACACACATATGTCTCTTACAGGAGTTGGATCCATTATATACCATTTTTTTTGAAATTTTTTATTGTTGTTCAATTACAGTTGTCCCCGTTTTCCCCCCATTACTCTCCCCTGCCTCACCCACCCCCCACCTCCTACATTCAGTCTTCCCCCACCCCATTGTCTTGTTACAATTTGGTTGTGGTTTTTTTTTTTAAGATTTTATTTTTAGACAGAGGGGAAGGCAGGAAAAAAGAGATGGAGAGAAACATTGACATGCGAGAGAAACATCAATCAGTTGCTTCCCCCACACCTCCAATGGGGGGCCAGGCCCACAACCCAAGTATGTGCCCCAACCAGGAATCAAACCTGTGACCTTTCGGTTTGCTGGACGACGCCAATCCACTGAGCCACGCCAGCCAGAGCTCCCTTGGTGTTTCTTTTTTTCATTTGATAGATTGTGAATAATTTTCCATAGTAATAAATCTATAGGCACTATCATATTCCATAGCTTTATGATGTTTCTTATAGTCCCTTATTATTAAATATTTACTTATTTAATAACTAGCTCTTTATTGCTAGACAATTGTTTGCAAATTTTCACTGTAATGAGCAGCACTGCACTGAAAAAAAATCTTAATAGCTCCACCAATATATCTATTTCCTTTGGAGAACTTCTCAGCCGTGGAAATGCTGGGCCATAAGGATGCACGTTTCTAGGACTTGCGTCTGCGTTGCCAAATTGCCCTCCTGAAAGGTCATACCTGCCTCCAATCCCCCCAGCAGCCAAGAGTCAAGGTTTCTCTCTCCCTGCTGAAGTCTGCAGGTGGAGAGCCCCAGGCTTGGAACTCTCTCCAGCTGCTGGGTCCTGCAGGAGGACCCCTGGGGGCCATCGGAATCAAGTTCCTCCTCATCCAGTCCCCAGCCTGAAGTCCCCTGACAGAGTCCATTGCCAGGAGGGGGCAGGGTCCCAGTGCCACCCGGCGTGACCACGGGCAGACCCTAACCTCGGTTCCCACGCAGGCACCTGGATGCCTTTTCTCGAGGCCTGTGACGGGACGGCGAGCTTTTGAGTTATCATCAGCCTCATTTCCCTCTACAGCTCCTACAGAGTTAACAGATGTACGCACGTCTGAGGCAGTCATGCGGCAAGAGACTCTGGGGCCAATCCTTCCCGTGTTGACAGTGTGTAATCGAGGTGAAGCCATAAATTTTATAAACAAGAATAAACGACCCTTAGCAACATATGTCTGTTCGACCCTTCCAAGGTGATCGTAAATAACGGCGCCTGCTCATGGCAGGGGGTGTGGGCCGAAGGATTCGTGCCTGGGGAGCATCCGGTGGCGGGGGAGAGGTCCCCCAGCCACCCCGAGGTCCTGCATGCCTTTCTGCCATTTATTTCATCGATTCTCCTGGCTGCCTTGGTCCCTGTGTACCCCAAACTGACACCTGCTCCTCACCCCCTTGTCAGAGAGCCCAGGAGGGCCCTACGGGGTGTATGGTACCCCTTTCTCCCCTGCCCCACCTACGTGTCAATTACAGCCTCATTGCCACTGTCCCAAGTGGCCACCCCCAGGGGACACGGAAGACCGGCGTCCTTGTCCTGGCTCTGCTGCTACCCACAGGGTGATGTCGAGGAATCTGCATCACTGTGAAGAGGTAAGTGCTGGAGGTAGACTCAAGTTCAGATCCAAGTTTGGCCTCTTCTCACTGTGTTTGGCCAAGGTGCCGCCTCCCTGTACCTCAGTTTCTGTATCTGAAACAGATTTTGACAAGAAGAGTTCATTAAATGTCAGTGGGTTATTACATCATCATAACCAGCATCATCCTGGTGTGAATCTGAGCACGTGACTTCGCCCCTCTGAACCTCAGTTTCCTCACTGTGCAATAGGGAGAATAACTGTGTGTACCTTGTAGGGTTCTGCAAACGAAGGAGACACAAAAACCTGGCATTTTGGTGCAGCCGAGTGTGTAGCTTAGTGTTGAGTAAACACCTGTCATGGGGTTGGAGGCACAGGGCCCGGATTTAAGGCCTTGCTCCACCTCCTAGAGACTCATGACCTTGAGCAAGTCGTTTCTCCTCTCTGGGCCCCTGTTTCCTCACCTGTAAGTTGGGGATGAGGATGATAACACCACCTTCATGGGCCGTTGGAAGAATAAAATGAGCTCCCACTGCAGGTAAGGTGCTACCAAGGAGCCCAGACACAGCCAGTGGTCAAACTGTGGCCGTTACCAGTATTTACTTCCCAGCTCCTCCCCTCTCGGCCTCAGTTCCCTCATCTGTAAGGTGGAGCGATGACCTGAGAGCCCTGCCAGTGCACAAACTCGGTGACCGTCGCCTCTCCCTTTCACTGGCGTGGTGTTCCTAAAGCCACGTCCCCTGTCTGACTGGGACCGGACCCCCTGGGGCCACTTGCTTCCCCTGCCCTTGGCAAGTCCAGACCAACCAGAGGCACTGCTCATGGGCCTCCAGGCTTCTCCTGGGCCTGAGCCATTCGAAGTGCTTTGAAAGGATAAAGTGCGATTCAACAAGAGCTGCATTTTATCTGAGCTGCTACCATGTGCCAGTCCCATGGGCTTATTCCCTGGAGCCTGGGAAACTGACAGCATCGCCAGTTATAAAAGGTGAGGATCAAGCCCCAGAGTGGTTAAACCATTCCCTCAAGGTGACTCAGCAAAGAAGCGGCAGGGCTGGAACTCGAATTCTAATGATAACAATAACTGTAATAATAGCTGTTCACGTGTGCCAGGGAGTGCGCTGTCCCTTTAAAATGGCCTCACTGAGCTCTCCCCACGGCCCCTTTGGGTATTATGGCAGCGGTTCCCTCCTGTCCATGGTTTCAGCCACCCATGGTCAACCAGGGTCCGAACACATTGAATGGAATATTCCAGATTTAATTCATAAATTTTAAACCACGCATCATTCTGAGTAGCGTGGTGAAATTGCGTGCCATCTCGCTCTGTCCCACCCGGGACGCGAGTCATCCCTTTGTCTGGCACGTCCACACTGTAGACACTTGCTGCCTGTCAGTCCCTTAGTGGGCGTCTCCATTATCAGAGAGATCGCATTCACATCCCTGTTATTACAGTATATTATTATAACTTATTAGTTATCGTTAATCTCATACTATGTCTAACTTATAAATCTACCTTTATCACAGACATTTGTGCACAGGAAAAAACCAGGCAGACTCAGGGCTCGGTGCACCCACAGTTTCAGGCACCCCCTCGGGCCTTGGAACGCGTCTCCCACGGACAAAGGCAGATGACTGTATTACCATTCCCACTTTACAGGTGAAGAAGCAAGTCTGAGAAAGACGGGATGCCTTGGCCAGAGCCCAAAGCTAGGAAGGGCCAGAGCTGGGCTTGAACTGCCTGAGGCTGTTGCTCACTGTTCCGCATGGTCTTAACAAGCACAGAAAGTCACCCACAGCCTCCCCTGCCAGCCCCAGATGCTCCTCCCACTTCAAGGCCAGGCAGGCATTGTCGTGTCCGATTCGCTCCTGAAGAGGGGGCTGCCCTGGCTATTCTAGAACACGGATTCTTACCGAGGTCTTCCACAAACTTCCTCATTTTGTGTGCGAACTGTGGACGTGTGGGCGCATCTCCCCAGGGAGAGTGTAGCCTTCATCAGAAGTTTCGGATTCTGTGGAGTGGGAGAACAACGGGACACCCCCAAAGTTCCTAGGTGTCCCCAACCTGCCCTTTCCCTGCCTCTGCTTGGGCTCAACCGCTTGAGGGACTCCTGGAGAAGACAAGCAACAGGCCAAGGCCAGTGAAAGCTGCACCCCAGGTGGGCTGCAAAGGTGATTTGGTGCCCTCGATAAGGAAGACTGGGCCAGCCTGGGTCCCGTCTTGCCAGTGAGGTTCCCAGGCCTGGTCTGAAGGGGGAGGTCAGCCACAAATCCTCCCAGGCACTGACGTATGGAGCGTTCACACAGAATTTATTATACGAAGAATTTTATTCAATTAAACTTGAAATGTGTCTGGATGCTTAAAGGTTCAGTAGTGATAACTGGAACCGGGCGATCATAAAACTGGATGGGCTGTCGGAGGAAGGTGTTGGGGGGAGGCGGGGGGTGACATTGCACCTGGTGGGGGATTCAGGACCGGAGACGTTTGTCACTGGGATGTGTTACAAGTTCAGGCCGTGAAAATTACTCAGTGATAAATGCACATTAACAATAGCCATGAAAAATATCAGTTAAGGGAAACTAGGTTGAGAAATGAGACAGCAGAATCTATTAGTGCCTGACATTGTTCTCGGCAGCCTATGATTAAAGTGACTGTCACGTGGCGGTAGGGGGAGGCCAGGAGCACGGGGCCACGTCCTGGGCCCACATCCTGGTGCTGACTACCTGAGACAAGGGGGTTCCTCTCCCCTGAGCTTCAGTCTCCTCTCCTGTAAAGCAAGAGTAGGTAGACGGGGCCCCTCCAGGCTTGCAGTGAGGCTCGGGCCCGGCCCAATGCTGGCGGGGTTCTCTCTGACGGGATGTCCGACCACCAGCTCACCTCTGAGGGTGGTACTCAACGTGTTCCCGGGAGCTGGGCCTGAGCTAGGGTGAGGCAGGGAGGCCCTTTCTTGGGGACAAAATGTACGGGAGTGCCCAAAAGCCCAGTAAGCAAGATTAATATTTTCATGCAGTATTTTAAAAATGTATGCAAAAAAAATCTGATCAACAAGGTACTGGTTTTAAATAAGAGCCTGCGCTCCTCTCCCGACCCTGCTTTACTGGGCAACGTGGACAGTCACTCATGGGGGCTGACGGCGGCGTACAAACAGCCTGGGCCACGGGGGGCTTTCTAGAGAGTCACGTGTTTTAACTGCGGAGCTCTCATTAACTCTTCCGACTGGGTTCAAGACCTGGGAGGGCATCTTGATAAGTGTGCCAGGGGTGCACGTTTGCCTTCGGCCTCGGGCTCCAATACGGCTTGGTAAGCACCGTGGGTGAGTAAAGGTTTCAAGCCACCCCGTCATCTGGGCCCCCAGGGCAGAATTCCTGTTTTTCCCAGGTTTGGGCGCAGGGCACACCTCAAGAGAGGCCAAGTCTGCTCTGCACCCGGGCTCTCTCTCGGGGAACATTTGCAGGTGGAGGGGCGGAGGAGAGGGTGTCCTGGGAACCTGGGTTAACAGAGGGCCTGTGACAATCCCTCCCGGTGAGGGCTGGTGGGGACAGGATTCAGCGACAGGAAAACTGCCTCGTTTCAAACAGCGTCACTTTAGGATGCTGTATTCACTCAGAGAGCCTCTCTCGTCCTTTGTGGGGTGTGTTTCACCGTGGCCTGGAATGTGGTGTAGGACTGATGTTTCACTGTATCCGTCCTGCTCCTTCCTGAGATTCTGAGGAGCGGGCAGGGCTGAGTGCAAGGAGCCATTTGCGGCAAGCTTTTGGGACAGAATCCTCCGCAGGTCAGCCTGAGTGCCCGCACGGTGGCACAGCCCCCCACCCTCCCCGTCCCCGGGGCCTCGCTGGAAATGTCCATGCTTTTACCGTTCTCAGTTCTGCTCACAGACACTGCATCCCCGCTGCACTCCAGACCTGGTGCTCACCAGGGGCCAGGGAGCAGCCAGATGGGGCTGTGTCCCTCGCTCACGGTCTGGCCACTGCAGCCTGCTAGGAACAAAAGGGCCCAGAAGGGACAGTGTGTGCCTGTCCCTCCAGCAAAATTAGCAGGCAAGGTGATGAGAAGGAAAGCCAATGACTGCAAAAACGTGCATGTGACTGACGGTTTCAACACTGGCTGATGTACCAGCCAAAAGGACCACGGAGTAACCAGCCTCACTGAGCCTCACGCCGACAGGGCAGTCAGTAAATACAGGACGGCTGCCTGGAGTTCACTGGGCACTCCGGCAGACAGTGAGCCAGTGCCTGCCCTTCTGAAGTCATTTCCTTCAGGGTCTCAGGGCCGTCTCCTCGAGCTTCATAAATATCCCCCTTCCCAAGGACACAGCTGGCACTGGCAGTGTCGTGTCCTAGCAGGAGGGAGTGGTGGTGACAAGTGAGATAAAATATAGCCGTGGCATGGATCTCAGGCGTAAACCAGCCGAGTGCAGCATCAGGGAAGGAAGGCTCGTCTGTGTCGGCCTCGCTGGAAACTTGAGATCTCACTGTCTCGAGCTGATGATGTCCCGCCTCAGCCTCTTGCCCCCCTCTGCCGGGGTAGGACATGCCCTCTTTTGAGCGGCAGTGCTCCTCTGTCCCGGGTCTTCCTCCCCGGATGGAGGAAGGCACCCCTTTGAGAAGGGTCTCCAGGCTGCAGCCCCACCGCGCACACTTCGGCCCGTGCGGAGTGTTTGCGAGGCCGCACCTGTCAATTTGCAGCTGTCCTTCCCCACATTTAGGTGGTGATGGGCGGCTCAGAGGTGACTCAACTCCCAAATCCCGTCTGTCTTCCCCTTTATAAATGTGACATCTAAAGACCCTTTGGCACAGGTATTTCCCAATTACATTTCCAAGGGCCTCAGGTCCCGCTCCAAATCCTTGGACAGCCGAGTTGGCAGTGGAAGAGCTCCCTACCCTTACCCCTGCGCTCGCTCGCTCGCTCGCTCGCTCTCTCTCTCACACATACTCAGTACAAACCTTCCCCACTTTTATTCTTTTTTCTGGGCAGCTCCTTCTCATCACAGCGATCACTTTCCCTCTCTTTCCTGCGATAGTGAATGCAATCCCATCCCATCTGAGACCAAGGAGAGCCGGGGGGTGGGGGTGCAGATCCTCCAGCAGCCACAGCTCCTGGAGGGAGGTGGCAGGTCATCTGAAAGGCAGGTGAGTTTGGACAGAAGACCAGCTTCCAGCCCCTCGGGGAGAGATCTTCCGGAGCCAGGGCACAAGGGGCAAACTTCTTTTCCCCGAGAGTCACCACCACAGGGTTTAATGATGGAAAGTCTCCCCTTTCCATTATTTCCAAGTGCCTCAGATTCAGTCCGACGGATCGTTTTTCTTGTATATTTTTTCTTGGTTCCCCTCCTGCATGGCTGCATATCTGGCTAAGGTGAAGAGATAGTCGCTGAGTCTGGAAGGGCAGAGAGAAGCAGACGGAATGCTCTGAAAACAGCAATCAATGCTAACTGGGTCCTTCCCTATTAGCCTTCAGGGAGGAAATATAAATCATGGGCCCCCAGGAGCATCGGGTGGGACATGAGCAGTGGCCAGCTTGGTCTTGATGGATGGCACTCGGAGCCAGCTTCTGTGAGCGCCGGGCGCCCGACTCTGGCGCCAGGGCTGGGGGGCTCCTACAGGACAAGGCCACTGCCTCCGCCCAACCTCTCAGGGCTGGTGACTTTGGACCATTCCCTGGGCTGCTTTCTGCACCTGCCAGTGACCAGGACCTGGCTCCCAAACTGGAGCATGCACACAGGCCCCTGGGGATGCTGCTGACGTGCAGACTCCGCCTAGGGGCAGCTGGGCCAGGCCTGGGACTCAGCCGGTTGAACCCATGCCAGGGGATGCTGGCGCTGCTGGTCTGAGGACCTGCTCTGAGTAGAGGCGTCTGCAGCAGGATTCTCAGCCTCGGCGCTACTGACTTTCCGACTTACTCGGTGGTGGGGAGAGGGGGCTGTCCTGTGCGCTGTGGGACATTGGGCGGTTTCCCTGGCCTCCGCCCAGTTGTGCCAACCAAACATGACCCCAGACACCGCCAGGTGTCCTGGCCAAGAAGCACTGGCCCAGACTACTCTAGTGGCTGGAGCCTACTCCTGCTCCCCCTTCATTCTTTGAACCCCCAGAAATGGGGCCTCAGTGCAGGAGTTGGGGTGGAGAAAACCACAAGAGGAGACCCCTTTAGAGTGCTTGCAGTGAGTTCAGCAGCTCCCCACCTCTGAGCCTCCTGCACTTCCCTTATTTTCATGCAGGGCACTGAGCACCGCCTCCTCCATCTCTCGCTGCCCCACTCCTACCCCCGGAGGCCAGCTCCATGCCAGGCCCCTTGCGGAACCTTCCCCACCCCCGTGGTCCTCTCCTCCCCACACCTGGCAGCCGGGCTGCGTGTTTGTTTCTCACTGACACCTTCCTTGCTGAGGGAATGGACTGACTCGGCCCTCAAAACACTACAGGGCTGTCAGGGGAGGCAGGAGAGTAAGAAGCTAGGAAAATTCCTTGGCCAGTGGAATGGGGAAAACTGAAATACTCAAACAAGACCAGGAAAAAAAGGAAACAAATATTAAGAACACACAATTAACAACCTGCTGCTGAATGGCAGGCTCTTATCTTCCCGAACCAAGGACCCTTGGGAGCAGACGGTTTACACCTCTCCTCCCCAGCCAGAGTGAGCAGCCTAAACCATCCTGGTCAAGGAGACAGAACATAGAGAGGCAGTAGGTGCCATGAGCACTGGCCAAACCCCAGAATGCATGAAGTCAGGGGAATGAATAACAAAAAAGCTGAGTTACAACCAGAAAAATCCAAGACACAAGCAAAGCTGACCAGAGAACGGGGAGCAGCGGGCAGCAGCAGCTTCTCCCAGGCTCACCCCCAGCACCCGTCTCCAGGGGCTCTCCTTCGCCTCTGCAACTTGTTTCCTGAGCCCACACAGCCCAGCGTGGCTCACCTCTGTCACTACGCCTTTCCCAAGTCTGTACAGCTCCGCCCAGCCTCACTCCCCTTGCTGTGGTCTTGCCTCCTCTGTCTTAAGGCTTTCTTTTGTTTCACTGACTCCAGCTTTAATAAATGCACTCTCAAAATTACCCGGAAAATCTTTCCTGCATGAATTCAAGAGCCCACATACTCCAGACGGTGCTGGGGCAGACCTGCCTTGGTCCGGGTCCCTTTCCAGTGACATGGGCTCCCCCATGGAGTCACTGCTGTGACCAGGAATGCAACATGCCTATCCCCACTGAGGCCCACCCCCGACAAGAGGAAAGGAGTGGGTCTGGAGCTGTCAAAGTCCAGGCCATGTCCCTGTGGGGGAAGCCACCCCAGTAAGGGGCCAGATCCTGGCTGTGAGGCTACTTTCTGGACGCCCAGGCCAGCTCCCAGGCGTCCCCAGCTCTTGGCCTGCCCCTGGGCACTGGCCTTGACCACGCTAACACTGCATGAGCCCAGGCTGGAGCAGAACCCAGTGGAGCAGGCCTTGGGCCAGCTGTGGCCCTGGCTGTGAAGGCCAAGCATGGGCCTGCAGGGGCCCTCCCTGGACCAGCTGGAGCACCAGGTCCTGTGCTGGGGCCCTGAGACTGGGTGGCCCTGAGCTCACTGTGCCTGGCTGTCTCCTCTCAGCTCACACTGCCTGGGGGCCTAGCGGGGAGGGGACAGGCTATGAGAGGGTCTGACTCCTGCCTGGGCCCCACCATGACACCTTTCAAAGCCTCCCTGGTCACTCAGCCTCAAAGAAGGCCCCTTGCTACTACACTGTCCTTTTGTTCTGAACTTTCTCTGTGCTGGTTTTTATAGCAGTCTCTCCCAGTGGAATCTTCACCTCACTGGGGATGGGGATGGTACCTGCCTGGTTCTCAGCTGCATCCATGTGCCCAACGCAGTGCCTGGCACACAGCGCATCCTGTTCTTCAGGGAGAGAGACATCTCTAAATTCCAGCTAAATACCTGTTTAAGAACTTGGCCACGTTTGCATCCGTCTCACCCATCTGGACAAGAGGCACCACCCTGGAAAGGGAGGACACGCAGTATCACCCGGGATCAGCACACTGAGGGCCCAGAGCTGCGTCACAGCCACTGCAGCCTGGCCTGCTGTCCTTGCCAGTCTACGTGGACACTCTGGATGGTGCACTGCTCCCTGTCGAGCACCAACAATGGGACAGGCCCTTTGTGCACGTCACGTCCCTCATAACCCTTGCCGGGAGACGCTGTCCCCAAAACTGAGGTTTGTGATCCCTGCCCAGGGGGCTTTTTCACCTGGTGGTGTCCCATGCGCATGTCTCCTGCCTGGTGGACTGGGGACCCCTCCTCTGCTTGGCCATTCCCCACGCTGGGGCTTCAGGTCGTCTCCAGTTGTTTACTGTTATAAGCATGGCTGGAGTGGGGCTTTGTACAAATGACCACTTTTTCCTTTTGAAGCCAAAGCTCTTTCCATTACCCGGGATCCTTTTTGGAGCAATGTGGGCCCAAGAGCCTCTCGTGAGGGACGAAACCTTCCTGACGGAGGGCTGTGCACAGAGCTTGGGTTTGGACCAGACACCCCTGGGCTCCACTCCACACCCCTGCCATGAACCACTCAGGGGCCCCGGGCCCTAATGTCACTTCTCTGAGCCCCAACTTCCTGACCCCTGTGAAGTGGGGGCTGCCACCACCCCTCTCCCAGGGTCATCACGAGGAACCAATGAAAGAATGACTATGAAGTGTCCAGCACAGCCCTGACTGTTATATCACAGCGGGGCTTCATTGCCATTTCTCTGTGCAGCTGAGTGGCAGCTGGTCTGTGGGTGGTGCCAATGGAGAGTTTGTAACCACCTGCAGTTTCACTGGAAAGGTTGTCAGTAGCTCTGGGGGGCCCTCCGCTCCCAGGCTCTGAGTTGAGGGGTTGGGGTGGCAGGTGGCTGGTCTGTTCAGAGCTTCCACCCGCACCCCCCAGAGCCATGTGGGTCCCTCTGGGCCCTTCTCTATCCAGCAAGGTCCTTTCATGTCACCCCATGGCCTAAATAAAACCTGCCGGTGGCTTCCTGTTGCTCCCAGGATACAGGCCAGCCCCTGTGGCCCGGCCTCGGCTCAGCCTCTGGCTTCCCTGAGCCCCGCACCCCTCGCTCCGATTCAGATGCCCGGCCGCCTTTCCGTGCTTCCAGTGCGGACTGGTGCCTCTGCCCTTGCTGCCCCCTTGCCCTGGGCTCTCTGGCTCCCCCACCAACCCTTCCACTCCTGGCTCCCACAGCATGACTGAGAGAGACCCTCCCTGTGCCTGGGCTGGGTCACCCTGGTGGCCCACAGCCTCCTGCATAGCCCCTGCCGCGTGTGGGCCTGGCAGCCATTTCTGCTCAGCTCAGACTGCCCCCTTAAAGTAACTCCCAGGAATGGGGCGGCTGGGGCGCAGGAGGGAATTTTCACTGAATGCCCTTTGGAATTTCATATCATGTGAGTGCTATAATAAATGACCAACCAAACTTACAAGGACTGCCGCCCCCCATAACTGCTTGTTTCTCTGCCAGCTCTGATCTGGATGTGCAGTTACCTCACGTGTCATTCGTCTGGTCACAGATTCTCGTCTGCCCCCCACAATGTAGCGCTCTGAGGGCGGGGACTTGGTCTGGCCTGGTGTCCACCTGGCACCGTGAAGGAGCCAGGAGGTCTGCTGATAGGTGGGGGTGGCATGGAGGTCACCCCCCCCCCGGCTTGCCTCCCGCTCTGACCTGGCTCCTGCCCCCTCTCCCCAGGCCCCTTACCGTCTCTCAGCTCGGCGACACACGGCCCGGCAGAAATGCAGCGCAGAGCTGCTCTTGCCTCCCGACTGAAAAGAGAAGGGAGCGTTGGCTGGAGCAGAGGGCTGGGCGGGTGTGCCCGCTGCTGACAGGGAGCTCCTCAGGTGGGGAGGTGGCCCGGCGCCCCAGCAGGCAGTGATCTGCATGCAGGGCGCCCTGCCAGGGCCAGCCACTGGCCACCTCCCCCCCACAGTGGGCAGGGCTGGGAGGGACCAGAGAGGGTCTACAGGGGACCTGGGGGGAGCTGTCACTGCAAAAAATTGAAGAGGGGGACTTATTCAATGCCCACGTGTTTCTGTCAGGACACTTGGCCTGCAGCCCACACAACCCTCCCCCCTCACCCCGGGGCTGAGGCTGCCCTGTACCTACAGGCAGAATGAAAGCCGTGAGAGGGGGCAGCTGGCTGGAGTATCTGTCGATCCACTGCTCCAGCTCCAGGATGGGGCCCGTCGCAAACGCGGTGTGTTCTGGGGAGTCAAGGAGCAGGACACGGCTGTGAGGCCCATGGCCCGCGGGATCGGCAAGAAGCCCACCCCTGGCCCATCTGCCCAGTGCCCTCCAAGCCACTCCCACTATCTCCAAAGGCTCCTTCCCTTTCAAGGGCTGTGGGCCAAGCCGACCAGGGTCTGAGGTGACACCCGGGAGAGCCCTCGCCCTCCACCCCAGCCCCACAGGGCCCTCTGAGCGCACACGATGAGTCCAGAGAGAATTACTTAAGTGGGCCTCCCTGGCCGAGGAGCGTGGGGTCGCCAGGGCGGAGCCGACATCCTGCAGGGAGCACTGGATCTGGGGGGACAACAGAGAGCGTGAATGAGGCCTGATGTTGGGGGCCAAGCAGAGACTACGCAGTTCCCTGTGCAAAGGCGCCACCTGACTGAGCAAGGCGTGAGGGGGCTGGTCTGCGGGGGGCTGCTGGAACCTTTAATTAGCTGGCTAATTTAAAGGCTAATTAGCAAACTCTGGACACCAGCCCTGCTGAGAGAGGACCTGGCTCCCTTGGGGACAGCGGGTAATGCTGGGTTAGAAAGACAATGAGGGCCCAGGGCCCAGTGATGGTCAAGAGGGATCTTCTTCCCCCGACCCTCAAGTCTCCCAGGAGTCTGGGCCCTGTGAGGTTTGTTTTTTTTCTCTAAAGTGACAGCTTTGTCTTTCTAACCTGTGATAGCTGAGCCAAGAGACCGCGCGACAGCGCTTTCTCAGTTACGGAGCCCAGGGCCACCGAGAACACGGTCCGCGGAGGCGTGTGGGGTGTCAGGGGCAGGAAGCGCAGCGGGGCGAGGCCTGTGCTCCAAGGGGTGACGGGGTCTGCGTACAACAGAGGTGGCCCGTTGAGCTCTGCTGAAAGGGCTCCAGGCCCCTGCGGGACAAATGGCTCTTGGGCTCCTGTGCCGGCGAGACCCCCACACGCCCTCTCGGACCATGTCTGGCCAGCGTCCACTCGAGCTGGGTGGTGGGCTGTGGGGAGCAGAGCTCTGTGACCTCTGGTAAGATGGCACTGTGACAGTGTGACAGGAACAGGACACAGCCGATTAGCACAGACCCTCCCACCCAGCAGTGGATTAGACACGCCCTGGGCCACCGACCAGCAGACCTGGGGCGAGTCACAGCTGCCTGCCATCGGTGGCCTTGGTGGGCGGGAGCAACAGAACTGGCCACAGGCTGGACTGCAGTGATCAGCCCAGGGGCGCTGGGGAGAGTTGGCCCTGGCGTGGGGGTCAGATCCCCACTTCGCTGATCTCTGGCTGAGGGGTCTTGGGCAAGTCGCCCTTTCTGGGCTTCCGTGAGGATCGAGTGGGATCCAGGCCACCTGGCCATCACCCACAGGCCCAGTCAGCAGCCTCTAGGGGACAGACTTGGTCCGCAGGTGAGCAGGTCTCAGGTGCCCCAGCTAGGAGCAGGCAGTTTGACACTCCCAGTGGTATCTGCCGTCAGAGGGGAGGCACGGGGGCTGTGGAAACCCGGGAGAGGCGTCCAGCCCAGCTGGAGGCAGAGGGGCCGGGGAGGCACTGGGGGAGGTGATGTTAGAGCCTTGACTCAAAGAACAGGAGCCCGAAGCCTGGGGTGCTCACACGTCACCGCCCCAGCTCTCCCTCTGCCAACCTGGCTCACAGATGCACGCAGCAGGCAGAAATGACCCTGGGGGACATGAACAGTTCCCCATTACGAGGCTGGGAATGCTCCTCCATCCTCACATAAGAGGTGCCTCATTCATAGAATGTTCAAGCAGTTGAGGCCTGCCATCCTTCTGCAGGCCCCCTCGCTGCCCCCCGTCTGCTCCAGCCTGGCCCAGAGGACTGATACCGGCTGAGGGCTGACTGTCCTGGGAGCAGTTTCTAAAGGTGCAGGTCAGCATGTGGTTGAAACCTTGGACACACCCTGTGTGTTCCAGGGAGGGCGTCCCTGTCTCCGTTTCTGAATTCCTGTCTGTGGATCAGAGCCTCCGGTGCCGGAAGAGCAGAACGGATACGCTGATGACCGTAAGCTCCCCTGGCGGAGGGCTCCCTGCAGCCCGCCTCCGCCTCTCTCGACCTCAGTGCTACTGACATTGGGCCATGTCATTCTCTGTGCTGGGGACTATCCTGTGCACTGTAGGATGTCTAGTGGCCTCCCTGGCCTCCACCCACCAGAACCTCCACCTCCAGTTGTGACAAGCAAACCTGTCTCCAGACCCGCTCAAGTGTCCCCTGTGGGGCAGAGGCCACTAGCCTTTCCATTGCCCACTTGTCCGGGAGGGAGGATTATCTCTGCGTCCCCATTTTACAGATGGAAAAACTGAGGCTCAGAGGAAGAGTGACTAGTCGCAGTGACACAGAGAGGAGGCCATAATTAAATAGCAAATCCAGTGACAGTCACCGGGCCTCAGGGATAAAAAATAATCCCACCTTGGGGCGAGACAACATTACTCACTTTCTCAAGCTCTCCAGCAAATGGGTGACCCTTTTCTGCAATTACCTCCATTGCAAACCTATGAGGAAAAAGGAAAAAGAATTTGCCTCTATGATGATGTCCCCAGGCTCTATCTTGCTTGTCACGGGTGGGCAGTCTCGGAGACCAGCCAGCAATCTCAAGGCTGCATGATAATTACATCCACTGCTGCCCAGTTCAAACTCGCCCCAGACCAATCCCGCCTGCCTTACCCAATAGCTGAACTTAATTCATCGGTAGTTCCCAAAGCTTCAAACACTTGGTCGTCTTTGGACCTCCTTTCTCCAGTGAAGGTGCTAGAAAACCCTGTGGAAAACATGTTTAGCTGCCTTAAAATAAGACATTTTTTTCCTGATATGCACTTTGGGGAAAACTTTCTGTTTCCAGTATAACATATACACAGAAAAGTGCTCGGATGTTAAGTGTACAAGTTGGCGGACGGCTGCTAACTGAATATACCTCTGTGATGGGCACTCCTGGCAGGAAAGAGAACACGACCAGCACCCTAGAAGCCCACATGAACCCCCTTTCAAGGGTGGTTACCACTCAAGGGTAACCACCATCCTCACTTCTTTCTTGATACGTTTTTAAACTTAACTGTCACGTACTAACCATCCTGCTAAAGAAATAAGACAGATATATGCATGTTACATATACATTACATGACAATTATATTTCACATGAAATCAAAGGGCTTTGTATCTCTCCCCGGGTCACATTTCCCACCTTTCTCCCCCAGGCACCAGGGAAGACAAAACCCACTCCCGACAGCCAGGAGCTGGACTGGCAACGTCAGATAGGCTTTGGCGCTGCCGGGTGCCGGCCTGGCACTCAGGGGTAGAGTGCGGTGTTCTCTTGTTGAACAGAACACCGTCAGATGGGCCACTCTATGATTAGCTATCACGTGTGAGCAGGGAACACTGTCCGAACTGCCAAAATGACCAAGCATCCCCCTCTCCTCCCTAATGTGACTGCTGCTTCTTTATCAATGACTGCTTTAGCCCCCCTTTGCCCCTGCCCCTTCTAGATAGGAATGATTAAGATACATAATTATATAATTATCCTTGCCTCTGACATCATCCAATCCAGAGCAAAGCCCTACTTGCTCGAACTCTTCCCCAAATCACCGAACACGAGCCCAGTCCTAAAGTCCTTTCCAGCCTCCTCTTACTGCGCTGCCCAGTTCCCATGGTGTGCCCTCTCTCTGGCTGCAACGGGCTAACTGACCAACTTTATCTGATCAGATTGTCCTCGCAGGTCTTTGGCTGGAGGGCATCAACACTACCTTCTTTGTCATTCCTACGCATATTTTCTTTTTCTTACGTTGTGATAACATAGAATTTGCCATTTTAACCATTTTTACGAGTACAGTTCATTGGCATTAAGTACATCCTATGCTTTGTTTTATACCTTTACTGAGTAAGTATACAGTAAGTTCTCACTTCACATGGTGGATAGGTCCTTGACACCGCAGAAACGACGCACAACAAAACCAATCTCACCACAGGCCAATTAATCTATGCAAGAGTTAGGGTCCACTGCATCTCATCAGCCTGATGAGTGACACCAAACGAAACGACAATCTTGGAGGATCCGCTGTGTATACACAGAACAATGTATACTAGTGATTTGCATGGTTTTAACTTTAGGAAATGGTGTTATACTGATATATTCTTTTTTCCTGTACAACAATATGTCCTGGTACTTTTTATATCACCAAAGCGACAGATTTACGCTCGTTAGAATAACGGAATAAAAGTAGGTAAACAATTAAAGCCCTTCTGCCCATCCCCCTCTCCCACAACTCAGTCTCTCTCCCAATAGTCCAAGGTGTAACCTTTCAGGCCGTTTTGTGCATACCTGAACACACGTGCACGCACACACACACACACACACACACCCTTTTATCCAAATGATTCTGAGTATTTGCATTGTTCTGCAACTTGCTTTTATCACTGGATGGGTTAGGGGCCTCCTTCACGTCACCTCACATTTTGGTGCTGTGTACTGAGATCTGCCACATGCTTTTTAATGGCTGCAAAGGATTTGGAAGAACTTTAAAATGGAGTCTTCCATGTCTCTGCATTTTTCACCCGTCCCCACCCTACCTTTATCTCCTGTTTTGGTGTAAATCTTGGGGATCTTGGGTGTCTTCGAGGAAGGCTGTGGCCTAGTGAGAAAATAGACATCAAGAGGTGGTGAGTGGGGACGGTTTACACGGTGGGGCACCTCCCTCTGTGGGTCCCAGCTTGCTGCTGGTACCTCAGAGGCAACACTACTGCCCCCTTGCCCCCATGCTCAGTTCTCCTGTTGACATCTCTCCCCTCCAACCCTTAGTTGTAAGCCCTTTGTGGGCAAGTTCTGTGTCTTGCCCACATCTGTATCTGCAGAGTAGCCGATGCAGTGCATTGTTCAAAGCGGAAACTCAATAAATATTCACGGAAAGAATTTATCAACCAGTTCTCCACAGTCCCTGCATGGTGCTAAGTAGATTACCGGCATTATCTCCTGAAATTATCCCAGGTGTCTTCCCACAACCCAATGGTAGGCCCTACCTATGACCTTCATTTTACCATCAACTGCAGCTCACAAGCCGACATCCACCTTCCTAGGTTGCCCAGGGAGGAAGAAGCGGGGCTGGGACTCATGCCCAAGACCGTCTTACTCCAGACCCCAAACTGTTGCTCCTACTCTACCCAAACTCTTACCCTCTACTCCACCAAGTCAGGGCCTCTTGGAGGGAAAGAAACACAGGCCACTTCCATTCTATGAAACTTCAAGATACTCAGAAATAAAGAATTTTACTGGCATTTTCAAGTAGGAGAAATTCAGAGTTCAACATTATAATATGACATTACAAGATTATTCAAAGGTTAAATTAGTGGATCTATGAATAATAGATGACTCCATTATTAATTCATGGTACTCTACAGGTTCTGAAGTCCGGGAACGGGGTGCAAGTTTCAAGGTGTATGATGACAGCCATGTTTAGATCATGTGGTATATCTGTGTCTGAAAGTATAAACTGCTTTGGGGAAGGATGCAAATCGGAATTGAGGCCCCTCCTGACTGCTAAGCTAGGCAAGAGGGCCCTCTTGGCCCACATGGGGTATACTCTGCCCTGAGCTTCGCTCGGACTTGTCTCGTGCAATGAAATCTTATTCTCTGGCTTCTGGATGCCTACACTGCCACGGTGACGTCAGGACCGAGGCCATCACCTGGCAGGTGCCGGGTGACCTCACATTGACGTGGTCACACGCAATCCCAGGTGTTCAAGTTACCCTCCCAGCCAGGCACTTACCTGTCCCCGTCTTCCACGCCCGGAGAACCGCGGCTCTGGAAACGGGGACAAAGTAGCCTCCCGGCCCCCAGGCACCCGCGAAGGCCAAGGCGGCCTCCCAGGACCCACATAGCCATGTGTCAAGCCCCTTGTCGGGATTGACCCCGCCAGACTCCCGTCCAGGTCCCGGGGTGACTCCACCTACCGCCGGGCACGCCACCTCTCAATCATCATTTTCTATTGGTCCGTGGCTCTCAGCCCAGGGAGGGACACTCCCAGGGTCTCGTTTCCCATTGGTTCACGGAAGGAGCTGGGCGGGGAAACTCGTGACGTTATGATTGGCTGGGCGGAAGGAAGAGGCTCAGACGCTCGGGATTGGAGTCCCGCGAAGGCTCGGACTTGGAACCTGAGTGGCTGCGGCGGCGGAAGGTGAGAGGCGTGTGTTGCGGGGCCGAGATGTGCGAGCCCCTAGCGGACGCTTAGGGCGACCCTAGGCCGGGCTCACGGCTTCTCTGGCTGTTCCCCCGACTCTGAGAATCCGTCCTAAGGGGTCGGGGCCTCGAATCTGACAGAATTGATTTTGAGCTTCGGAAAAGCAATAGGTTTCCTCGCTCAGCCTCGGTTTCCCCTGCGAAGAAACGGAAATTACGGTAGTAGTTAGCTCATAGTGAGGTTCAGGTCTTAAAATATCGAGGTAATTAATGCTCGTAAAGCCTTGAATAGAGGATCATTTTGCATAACTTATAAAACTCTAAAATGCGCACACCTGTAGACCCAGCAAGTCACTTTCTAGGACTCTGTTGTAGAGAGCCTTGCTTCCGAGTGCAAGAAGGGGCGTCATAGCTGTTTTCTGCAGCCTGTTTATGGTTGTGATGCATTGGAAACAGCCTGAATGTCCAGGAAAGAGTTCTTTCTGGTCCATGACTTCACTTAAATCTCTGCCTTTAATAGCAGTAGTAATAAAACCTGGGACCAAGAACAGAGCCAGTACTAAGCAGCTGTCAGTAATCAAGTGATTCGAAATTGCCAGACACTGAGAAATGTTTCCCTGGCATTATTTACTTTAACCTCCCCCAAACTTATTGGGGCAAGTACATTTATTGTCCCCATGTAGCATGGGAGGAAGCTGAGGTTCAGAGTCATTTCAATGAGTTAGTTGTGATGACGTCCCTGGGGAGTAGAAGAGCTGGGGTTTGAACCCAGATCTTTCTGAGGTGTCCAGTTAATAGTTAACTGCTGCACTGCAGCTGCCTTTATTGTTATTAGTATCATTATAATGATGAGATTGAATTAGGCATTTTAGAAGATCTCTATGATCTGGGCACCATCCATCCTCTGGCTTGCCCTTTCAGGATTCCTGGGAGCCATGTTGTCGCAAGTCCTGCTGGTGTCCGCTCCAGGGAAGGTCATCCTTCACGGAGAGCATGCCGTGGTCCATGGAAAGGTAAAAGGCCCCCAGAGCCTTGGAGGATTGGGCACCATTTCTCCCTGATGCTAATCTTAAAAGAAGCTAAAAGGAAGCCTTCAGGCTCTCAGCCTGATAGTAGATCAGAGAGGAGGTCAGCTTCTCCCCAGCCAGGCAAGGACAAGACGGGTCTCGTGCCCACCGAAGGCTTCTCTGGCTCACTCAACGAGGGAGCAAAAAGACGACACACACAGCCCCGCATGTGGGGTAAGATCGCTTAAGCAGCGAGCTTCAGTGGAGAGGAAAAGAGGTTTGAGGATTGAATTCTGGGGTACTTCAATGTGCAGACGTTGGGAAGATGAGCAGGGTCCAGCAAAGGGGTCTGAGACATGCGTTATCTCCTAGAACTCTCACACACAGTTCTCCTCTGGGGTCAGACTTTTATTATCCTGTTTTACCAGTGTGGAAGCTGAGGAGAACATTGGCAACTTAAACAAGGTCCCATATATCCTGGTAGAGCAGGAAGTGAACCTAAGTCCATCTGAACCCAAAGCTCATGCTTTTTCCATCCCTCTCTGTCACTCTTTATGTTCTTATCTTTGAAAACATGGTGCTTATGGGGAAGCTATTCCTTGGTGTTGCGAACTCTGAAGGTTTGCATGGGGGAGGAAAATATAAGTAGATACTAACTCCTAATTGGTTGGTGGTGGTTGTGCCCAGGCTTAGCAGGAGGGTGTGCCAGGGTCGATTAGCAGTGTCTGCCAAGGGCCTGGGTGGGAGTGGCCCTGTGTGATGCTCTCTCTTCTCAGTGCCGTGACATCATCCCATTTTCCTTAAGACAGGAGCCATGGTTGTTGCCACCCACCCTCAGGCTCATTACCTTTGCCCTTTGTTCTACAGGTAGCCCTGGCTGTGGCCTTGAACTTGAGAACATTTCTTCAGCTTCAACCCCACAGCAATGGGAAAGTGGGCCTCAACTTACCAGACATTGGCATCAAGAGGGCTTGGGATGTGGCCAGACTTCAGCTGCTGGACACGAGCTTTCTGGGTAAGTGCAGGGAGGAGGAACCAGGGGTGGGTGGAGCCTGGGGCCTGAGGGAGGAGGAAAGAAGAGACCGGGCCATTATTCTAAGCCGTTCTGAGGGAGCCAGAGGCCAGCCACTCTGGGGCTGTTTTCTCTCCAGACCCCATAACCTTAGCGTCACTTACTAATTTTTTTTAAAATTCAAAAGTGCGGCCTGGCTGGTGTAGCTCAGTGGATTGAGCATGGGCTGGGAACCAGAGGGTCCCAGGTCGATTCCCAGTCGGGGCACATGCCTGGGTTGCAGGCCAGGTCCCCAGTGAGGGCCATGTGAGAAGCAACCGTACATTGCTGTCTCTCCCTCCCTTCTCCTCTCTCCAAAAATAAATAAATAAAATCTTAAAAAAAATTCAAAAGTGTAAAATGATGCACATGCTAGATCTCTATGGGCTGCTGCGGACGGAGCATCAGGACCTGCTGTTGAGCAGAGCAGCACAAGCGGCCCAGCAGCAGGTGCAGGGCGAGGAGGAATGGCACGGGCCAGGGACCGGCACGCATGGAAATGCAAAGGGAAAGGCTGGGAGGGTGTCTGGCCAGCTGACCCAGCAATTAGTTACCTCTTGCAGCGTCCTCAGGTCCAGGAGTGGACAAATGTTTTAACAAGGAGAATGTATTGGCATTTTGTATAATTAAAAATCACTTAAACAAATAAATAAACAAAAAACAGTCATTTAAAAGTAACTTAGGCTTATTATTGGAAAATATAGTCAATACTGGAACATTGCAAGTAAAAAAAAATCACCTATTATCACCACTCCCCTATGACAGCGCTTAAGCGTTTTGGTGTTAATCCCTCTGGATTATTTTCTGTAGATAGTTAAATTGATGGAGATAGGGAGATATCTTGTCTTTGAGCTAAAATTGGATCAGGCCCTATCAACTCCTCAGAAACCTGTAGGTCTTGTCTTCTTCAGTGTATCGGGACTGCCCCCTGCCCCCCACAACACACACACACACAGGCCGCCGTACTGACTTCTGCGAGCTGTGGGAATGTCATGTCCGCTCCTGCGCAGGCGGGGGTTTTCATCTGCAGAGTCACCACTTGCATCAGCGCTGGGGCGTGTGTTCTGTCCTGTTGCTGTCTTCTCTCTGGACTGATACCTTGTTGTTTGGGACAGTTTCTCAGCCAGAGTGGGGCAAATGAGAATCCTCTGGGAGTTCATCCCAAACTGCCCTGTCCCCCATCAGAATCAGTCCCCAGCAAGCCACTCAGCCACTCTCAAACACCGGAGGGAGACGGAGGAAGAGATGAAAACCCCCATTTTTGAGTAACTGTTTTCAACTTCAGTCCTGCCTTGAGAAGCGTGTGTATTTTGAAAGGGGTTCCCAGGGGTGGTCTCAGGGACACCTCAGTGAAGAGCCACTGCTGGGAGCATGCCGCAGAAAACAGCCATCCAGAGCAACCGGAACCTACTTTTCATGGTACACAGTGCCGCCCAACCAGGCTGGAAATGTCCCCTGAGAACTAGCTGCTCGTTCTGTGTCTGCAGCATGGACAGAAGCAGCCAGGTGTGATGGGACAGGTCTCATACCACTTCTGACTCCCTGTGTGAGCCTGGACAGGTCACTGAACGCACCGAGCGGAGCTCCGGTGCCTGGGAGGGCTGCTGTGAGGATCCAGCAGGATCAGAGGCAGTCCTGGGGCTGTGATGCCGACTGCAGTGCACACAGGAGGGCTTGTTAGTTAGTCTCCATGGAGACAAAGGGAATCCAAGCCTTTCTATTTGGCTGCAAGGATCTGCCACTGTTTTTCTTTCGGCGTTCTTTAGTTCCCTCCTAGTAGTAATAAACACAGCGAGCATGTATTGGGCCTGGGGTGTGCCAGGCACAGAACGAGGTATGCTAGCGCTCTTAGAATTCCAGCCTTCCCTGGAAGTATGTGGGGTTACTCACCCCCATTTTATGGATGAGAACACTGAGGTTCAGGGGCCGAGTGGCTCAGGTCACACAGCTTGTCGGTGATGCAGAAAGGATTCAGACCCAGATCTTCCTAAAATCTGAAGCCCCGGCTCTTAAGGAACATTTCTTCTCTGTGACAGAGCTCGGAAGTGCCTAGGCTCTCAGTAACTCCGTCAGGGGCCTGGCTGCCTTTAATATGCAATTAACTCAGTCAACGCTTAGCACTTAACACGTGCTCCACCCTGAGGTTCCCTGACACAGGCACACCCTGCCCAGGTTCTGCCCCCCTGAGAGGCTGACTCACGCTCGGGAGGGATTTGTAAGCCCGTTGCACTCGCTCTGCCCCTCAGCCTCCCACGCCAGCGCTCACGGGCTGGGGGGGGGGGGGGGAGAGTGCCACCTGGTTTTTCCCTCCCGCTGAGCACGTCTCCGTGTTTTGTGTTCCCTGGTTGTATCTGAGGGTCCTGTTCTTGCTAATTGTGTTTTGGGAGAGGGAAATATTCAGGGAATAATGTAATACTGCCTTTGGTACTGGTTTTGTGCAGTGGAGGTCAAACCCAGGCCTTTGAGTGAATGCGTTAGCTTTCACTTTTCGTATGTATGTGTGTTTTAAAATGACTATTAATGAAGCACTTACTATGTGCCAGAAGCTGTGTTGAGGATTTTGTGGACCTTATTTTACTTTATTTCATGACAGTCTTTTTTTTTTTTAAGATTTTATTTATTTATTTTTAGACAGAGGGGAAGGGAAGGAGAAAGGGAGAGAAACAGCAATGTATGGTTGCCTCTCACATGGCCCTCACTGGGGACCCAGCCCGCAACCCAGGCATGTGCCCTGACTGGGAATCGAACCGGTACCGCATGGTTCCCAGCCCACGCTCAATCCACTGAGCTACACCAGCCAGGGCTTATTTCATGACAATCTTGTGTGGAGGTTCTGTTGTTTTCCCTGTTTACCAAGGAGCAAAACCGAGGTGCAGGGAGGTTGAGTCACAGAAAGCCAGGTGGGATCACAGTCCGGACCCAAACCCAGCCTTCCTGCCTCCAAAGGCTGAAGTCCGCTGCCTCGGCTTGCTGTGTGCTTGGATCTCGAATCTGTGTCCGTGCAGATTCTGGCCACTGTGACCACGTAGTTTTCTGTGTTCTGTGGCCTCTGAACGCTCCTGCAGCTCTCTGACGTGTGTGTACCGGTTTGCTCGTGGCACAGAGCAAGGAGACATCGCAACGCCCACCCCAGAGACCCTGGAGAAGCTAAAGGAGGCGGCCGACTTCCCTGCAGACTGTTCCAACCACGAGCGTCCAGCTGTGCTGGCCTTCCTTTTCTTGTACCTGTCCATCTGCCGGAAGCAGAGGTGTGTGCGTCTTGTGGGGATGGAGTCCTGGTTCGGCTTCCCCCGGAAAGTGGGTGAGGGTTTCTCCAGTTTTGGCCGCTGGAGAATGCATGCGCTCCCTTCCAGGTTTCTAATCACAGCAGCTACCAGCTGCCCCACCACGTGCCAGGCACCGTGCTAGACACTTTGTGTCTCATCTGCTTTTGATATTCACAGCAACCCTGCGAGAGGGGCACTGTCCTCATTCTGCACAGGAGAAACTGAGACTCAGAGAGATGAGTCACTTCAGGCCATGCAGCTAGTTAATAAGTGGTAGACCTGGGGTTCAACTCAGTTCACTTTAATCCTAATGCTGAATTAAAAAACAAAAAAAAGAAGAAGAGCCCTGGCCGGTGTGGCTCAGTGGATTGAGCGCCAGCCTGAGAAACCAAAGGTCACCAGTCCGATTCCTGGTCAGGGTACACACATGGGTTGCGGGCCAGGTCCCCAGTTGGGGGCATGTGAGAGGTAGCCAATTGATGTTTCTCTCCCTCTCTTTCTCCCTCCCTTCTCTCTCTCTAAAAATAAATAAATAAAATCTTTAAAGAAGATTTTGTTTGTTTATTTTTAGAGAGAGAGGGAAAAGGAAGGAGAAGGAAAGAAACATAGATGTGATTGATCAGTTGCCTCTTGCACACCCCCAACTGGGGACCTGGCCTGCAACCCAGGCATGTGCCCTGACCGGGAATCAAACCGGCAACCTTTCAGTTCACAGGCTGGAGCTCAGTCCACTGAGTCACACCAACCAGGCCGTTCGTGCTGACATTCGTAACCCCATACTGCCTTCTCTGCCCTCCTCAATTCAGTAGAACCCAGCCCAGACTCCATTCTTGGGCGCACTGCGTGGCTCCTCCCATGCCATGTCTACAGGGCACCCGTGCTCCGCAGCCTGCAGGCTCCAGGGAAACACTGTGATTAGCAGGGTGAAGCCTGTGTCCACAGTGCGCCTTTGGATGAGATCTGGGTTATGTGCCCTTGGGGGAGCCAGCTCCTAGAGGGTGACAGTCTTCTTGAGGAGGTGTCACATGGTGATAGAGAGCACAGACTAAGAGTCAGACTGTGGGTTCGAATCCCAGCGTGGCCACCTAGGGGCTTGCTTGAGGTTCTTAGCTATCTTGAGTCTCAGTTTTTTCATCTGTAAAATGGGGCAGTAATAGTACCTACCTCATAGGGTTCTTGGGAAGTTAAATGAGTTGATGCATCCAAAGGGCTTGACATAGAGCTTGGCATGTTGCTAGGTTAACTATTGGCCATTATAATAATAATTATTTTGTTGTTTTCCTCAGAGAACTACTGGAGGATTAGAAATACTGTACAGTTGACCCGTGAACAACCTGCGTTTGAACAACATGGGTCCACTTACACATAGATTTTTTTTTTTTTTCAGTAAATAAACAGTCGGCTCTCAGGTTTCACGGCCACGGATGTGGAGGGCAAACTTAATTTATATGCAGATTTTCAACTGTGAGACATCAGAGCCCCAGCCCTTTCCTTGTCCAAAGATCAACCTCAGATGACAGGGGCCTGGCGTGGGATCTGGCGCACAGCAAGTTGCCACGATGATTCTTTTGGTTCAGAACCACTCTCCACTCATGCAGCAGACGCAGCTTAAGCGGGCGCTGGGTGGCCCTGGGTGCCAGGCGCTGTGCTTAGGACACATTTATAAATGTCTCAACACGCCCACGTGTTGTGCATTGCCAGGATTTTCAACCCGAAGGGGACATGTACCCTTCCGGAGAGAGAGGGCACCTTTTAGAGGCTCCTGGTGGGGTAGGGTGGCCTTGTGTAGTTTGAAAAGGGAGATGGAGGCCGACCCCTGGGTGTCCTTCCGGGGGAGCTTCCCAGTGGGAATGTCATCTGAGAAGGGTCTTGCGGGATGGGTAAGAACCGCCGTGGGGGCGAGGTGCAAAGCCACCCCGGGCGGGGGGCCAGTCTGTTCTGCCAGCAGGGCCCCGGAAGACCCTCGCTCGTGTGGGGAAGGAGTTCAGAGGAATGGTTGGTGGTCTGTGAGGCACTTTTAGGAAGAGCTCTGGTGCTGTTTAAATGAGCGGTTTAAATGAATCTTGTGCCCGCCCTTCGAGAGTCATGCGGCGCACCCTACTGTGTGTGTTTCAGGGCCCTGCCTAGCCTGGACATCACGGTGTGGTCGAAGCTGCCCACTGGGGCCGGCCTGGGCTCCAGTGCCGCCTACTCCGTGTGCCTGGCAGCTGCCCTCCTGACCTTGTGCGAGGAGATTCCAAACCCGCTGAAGGACGGGGAGGCCACCAGCAGGTATTCATGCCCCTCTCCCTGCTCGCTGTCTTTCCTCTGGTCCCTGTCCTGGGCATGGGTTCTCCCGCCAAGAGCTCGCTGCTACCCTGTGAGGTGAGAGGTGTCACATGGCATTTTACAGAAGCTGAGGGACAGAGAAGCCAAACAGAGAGGCTGGCCCAGGCCACACAGCTAGTAGCAGCAGAGTGGGATTTGAACCCAGGCATTCTGAGTCCAGAGCCTGAGCTTTTCACCCCAACCCCTCCTCCTCACCCAACTGCCTCTTTTGGGTCCGAGTGCCCAGAAAGAACCAGAGCCCAGATGTAGAGGGCATCGGGGTAGATGAGGCATTGGGCCGCCCCTGCTGTGGCCTCACAGTGGGGCCTCGGCCAGGCCACGGCACCCCTGCCACCTCAGCATCGTCCTCTGCAAGTGGTAGTACCGATGCCGAGGCGGGTGGTGCCAGGCCACATCAGATGGGCATGGAAAACATGGCAATGTGTCAAGAAATAAGCACGGGGGCATGTCTATCAGATGAGGACATCCTCCTCCTGCAGGTCCTGACCTTGTCTCCGCAGAGGGTGTGTCGTGTCTCTCACTGTGTGTCCCTGAGGCTTGTCAGGACAGGGCTGCGGGTAGATGCTTGTAGATGCTTCTGTGCTTGGGGACTGCGCCCTGAGGAGCCGCCTCAGCACAGGGGTGATGCAGTTTGCCCTGGGCCTCGCCCCAGGGTTTGGGGACAAGACCCCAGAAGCCAGCTTGGCAGCTTCTTGTCCAGGCTTGTCCCTGGACCTGGAAGTCCCTATCCCTGGGGCTCCAGTCCCAGCCCTGGGGGCCCAGCTGTGCGGTGTCGGCCAGCCTGCTGGCCCCGGTCGTCTCTTGGGGCAGCGGGCGGAAGAGAAGGCTGCTCAGGCAGGGCTGCTGCCGGGGCGGACACAGCCGTGCTCGAGCGCCCTCTGTGCCGGACGCGCTGTGTTGGCCTCTGGCCGAGGAACTCCCCCCCCTTCTGAGTCTGGCTTAGAATTGAGGTTTTCTTCCTCTGCCCTGAACACGCTGTGCCTGTTTGAGTTCTGTCGTGGCCAGTAATTCCTCTTCTGAGGCAGGGAGGTTAAAATGTAGGTGAGTTCAGGCTGAGCCAAGATTGCTTTGGTCCTCACAGCCACAGCGGAGCTGGGGGCTGCTGATGTCCCATCTCTGCCAGTATTTCCCAGAGTCCCATCGCATGGTTCCTGTGTGTGGGGAGAAGGGGGGCGGGGGCTGGGTAGCAGCGGCTGCCTGTCCAGGGAAGAATCCAGCAGGAAAGGAGGCGTGGCACCTGTAGGTACCAGGAAGTGGTTTTCGGTAACGTCAGTAAGGTTTGCCTGCTAACTTGCCATTGGCCTTGGGCAACCCCTTTTTCTCTCCAGGGCTCTGTTCCCTTATCTGAAAGTGTGGGGCTGTACTGGATGACCCTTTAGGGGACCTTCCATCCTTGACATTTGGTGGTCCTGTGGTAAGATCAAGATTCGGGACAGAGGCTTCGAGAAAGCTGCTCATGACTGTGTGCTGATTGCTGGTTATAACCCAGATCAGTGAAGGCCTGGGCGTCCCGGGCCCCCTGCGCAGACGCCTGCCCACAGACCCCAGACTGGGAAGTGACTTGTGTGTGTCTTGTGTCTGTGTGTGTATTGGGGGCTGCAGATGAGGAGAGCGAGGCCTAGAGTCACTCAGCTAATAGGAGGCAAAGTAAGACTGCGTGAACCCCACGCGGGGGCTGTGCCACGCCGGGCAGGAGGGTTTCGGAGGGAAGGGAAGGAAGGGCATGTGCTTTAGCTGGAGAGGTTCTGAGCGGTTTTTCATTTTCTGAGTTCGAGGGCCCAAGCCCCTTTGCCTTTTGGTCTTCACCAAGCCCAGTCTGTGGCCCCTGCCTCTGCTGCTCACAGAGACCCCTGGTCCCCATTCATCACTGTGTTAAAGATGAACTTCTGCATCTTCTTCAGGTGGACAGCGGAGGATTTGGAATTAATTAACAAGTGGGCCTTCCAGGGGGAGAGAGTGATTCACGGGAACCCCTCTGGAGTGGACAACGCTGTCAGCACCTGGGGTAGGTGCTGCCTTGGGCTCGTTCTCTCGATTTTAATCCTTTTAAGATTCCCTTGGCAATTGTAGATGCCCAGAGTCTGTCGGTTTGGAATGAATACAGTCAGTGGGTTGTGGGAAAAAATAGCATTTTCCTGTTTTGAAGGGAATGGATTTCAGCCTCATGCCTCCTGGATGCAGATCTCTGGGGGCTGGGACTGGGGGCTGGGGGCTGGGAAGCTCCAACTCCAGTGGAGTCCCCAGGGGTGTCCGAAGCGAAAGCTGCAGAGCCATAGCAGTGGAGTTTGCAGACCACACGAGCTGAGCTTCCCTCTGGTGAGGATGCTTGCTTGTGGGACCTAAGCACAGTCCTGGGTCCCAGCCTTCGCCATGTCACCTCAAGGCTGCCAGAGTGGAGTTGGGCACCCTGGGGTCAAGCGAGTGACCCTGCCACCCGGGGCCTGGCGCAAGCTGCCTGGCAGCACTTAGGGCGCCTTTGTGCCTTCCTGGGCCTCTGTGGCTGGGCTGAGCTGATAGTTACGGTACTCAGTCTGCTCCCTGCATGGGGCAAACCTGAAACCCACCCCCCAAATCTGATAGCTTCCCCAGGAGGCAGAAGGCAGAGATCTGCTTTTCTGACCTGTTGGTTTTCTCTTTAGGAGGAGCGCTCCGATACCAACAGGGAAAGATTTCATCCTTGAAGAGGTAATTCTGGGATGGAGCAGCACCTGGGGGCCTGGCTGTCAGTGGGGGAGCCCTGTTTCTTCGTTATGTGGTGTGTGTCACAGGTGGCCCTGGACTCTCCCTTGCTCCATGAGAAAGCCCCACTCTTTTTTTTTTTTTTTTTTTTGAGAGAGGGGAAGGGAGGGAGACAGAAAGGGAGAGAAACAGCAGTGTATGGTTGCCTCTCACATGGCCCTCACTGGGGACCTGGCCCGCAACCCAGGCATGTGCCCTGACTGGGAATCGAACTGGCAACCCTTTGGTTCCCAGCCGCGCTCAATCCACTGAGCTATGCCAGCCAGGGCGAAAGCCCCACTCTTTCGAGTCAGCTCTTAAATTGCCATGAGATCAAAGGGGAAG